>CAIGQZ010033189.1:2196691-2208917 GCA_903798205.1 Danio tinwini
TGTGAGCCATGCCATTCTGCTGAAGCAGATTTGGCTCACATGTTTTGAGACTGTTTAAACATTGGACAACTATATTTAAAATTCTGTCCGAGGCATATAATAAAGATATTAGGCCTAGTTTTGAAATGGCTGTTTTTGGAGTACTTTAACAAGATACAGTCATGTCCAATAATTATCAAGACGCTTATGCCTTAGCGTGTCTTATGGCTTATATAAGAACAATATTGCTTAATTGGAAATCAAGTAAACCACCTTTAGTTTCTCTCTGGATTAGTGATATGATGCTGTTTTTAAGATTGGAGAAAATGTAATACTTTCTTAGAGGATTTACTTAACGTTTCTATAGAGTATAGAATCCAATGATTTCATACTTTGAAAAAGGCATAACACTTCCCCAAACTAAAACTAATAGATAAATGAAAAGGTCTACGTTTAAAAGGATAATGCAAGCAAACTCAATGGGCAAACATTAATGATAAATACTTCCTCACTGTAGTATCAAAACTCCGTGACTGTCTTTTTTTAGTAGGAGGGAGGTTGTTCATGGGGGAAAATGTAACAACAACAAAAAAAAGAAAGATAAAGTCTTGTCAAATGTTCTTTTTTTTTAAAGGAACAATTGGACATTGGCTCATTTTATAGCTCCACTAGAGTTAAACGTTATGTTTTACTGTTGTTGAAACCATTCATCTGATCTTCGGGTGTGGTGGGAGTACTTTTAGCTTAGCTTAGCATAGATCATTGAATCAGATTGGACCATTAGCATCTCACTCAAAAATTACCAGTTTTATTAATCTTTCTGTTTCAATAGTCTTCAATAATCTTTGTTTCAATAAGAAGCTAATCTCCAGGTGTGGAGCACATTTAGCTTAGCTTAGCATAGATTATTAAATCGGATTAGACCATTAGCACCTCACTCAAAAATTACCAGTTTTAATAATCTTTCTCTTTCAATAGTCTTCAATATTCTTTGTTTCAATAAGAAGCTAATCTCCAGGTATGGAGCACTTTTAGCTCAGCTTAGCATAGATCATTGAATCAGATTAGACCATTAGCATCTCACAAAAAAATGACCAGTTTTATTTATCTTTCTGTTTCAATAGTATTCAATAATCTTTGTTTTAATAAGAAGCTAATCCCCAGGTGTGGAGCACTTTTAGCTTAGCTTAGCTTGGCATAGATCATTGAATCGGATTAGACCATTAGCATCTAACCAAAAAAATGACTACTTTCAATAATCGTTCTGTTTCAATAGTCTTCAATAATCTTTGTTTTAATAAGAAGCTAATCTCCAGGTGTGGAGCACTTTTAGCTTAGCTTAGCATAGATCATTGAATCGGATTAGACCATTAGCATCTAACTAAAAAATGACCACTTTCAATAATCATACTGTTTCAATAGTCTTCAGTAATCTTTGTTTTAATAAGAAGCTTATCTCCAGGTGTGGAGCACTTTTAGCTTAGCTTAGCTTAGCATAGATCATTGAAACGGATTAGACCATTAGCATCTCACTCAAATGACCATTTTTATTAATCTTTCTGTTTCAACTCTTTTGTACTTAGCAGGTGCAATGATTTTTCACTGATTCTAACAGGTGGAAGTGTAATATCACTGTGCCGGTTACAGCCATGGTACAGCAGTAAAGTTTCTTAATTATTAGGCCATAATTAGAGTATAGTTCCTAGCCATATCAACCTAGAAATTAGCAACTTTTCATTTTCCATCAGTCTTAGTTCACGGTGTAACAAGAGAAGAGTCAAGCTTTAAATAGGAAAAATATTGAAACCTTTAAGCACAATGCTAATGGTCCAATCCAATTCATTGATCTATGCTAAGCTAAGCTAAAAGAGCTCCAGACACAGAGATCTTCTGAATGGATCCAAACATAGTAAAACACAACTCTTTAGCTCTAGGGGAGATTAGTTGAAGTGTCCTTTTAAGGAAAAACTCGCTTATTATTTCTGAAACAACACAATATATTTGACTTGTATTTAAAATGCTTCTTGATTTTAAGAATTTGTAGATATTTGGACTAGAAACAAGACAAACTCTATAATAATAATAATAATAATAATACATTTTATTTGTAATGTGCTTTTCTTAAACTCAAAGCGCTAACTCTAAGTAGCGCTCTAAGTAAGAAAAGCCCAGATAAACACTCATGAATGGTGTATTCCAGCCTTTTTCATCCCTCATAGGAGCATATTATAAATCTGAGCTCTGATCATCAGTCATAGTCCAATGAGTGTGCGCTAAAGAGAGATCTGACACCAGCATACGTCAGCCCATACTGCCGTCTTTACAAAGTCCTGATAGACAGTCGGAGGAAGGGAGGAAGGAGAGACGGATGAGAGCGGAGGGAAGAGTGCAGGATTAATGGACGGAGGGATTGAGGGAGATGAATGGGCCGATAGACAGATCAGTGAACAGAGCAAACTAAGACATATGGTTCCGAGAGAGGGTGAGAAGTGAAGGCAGTAATAGAGCGGATAAATAGACAGATGCAGGACGCGGATGAGTGCAGGATCATATCACTGATGTCTAATGCCATGTACTGTATGCCATGTAGACATCAGTGATATATGCTATGTAGACATTTAACATAATCAGATCCTCACATGGAGGGAATTTGGATTTATTCTGTTTTTTTATATAGCAATTGAGTTGATTATACTTTAAAAGTTTTAAAAGTTATTTTGACCACACGGTGGCTCAGTGGTTAGCACTGTCGCCTCACAGCAAGAAGGTCGCTGGTTCAAATCCCTGCTGGATCAGTTGGCCTTTCTGTGTGGAGTTTGCATGTTCTCCCCACGTTGGCGTAGGTTTCCTCTGGGTTTTTCGGTTACCCCACTGTCCAAAGACATGCGCTATAGGTCAATTGAGTAAACTAAATTGGCCGTAGTGTATGAGCATGAATTAGTGTGTATGGATGTTTCCCAGTACTGGGTTGCAGCTGTAAGGGCATCCGCTGTTTAAAATATATGCTGGATAAGTTGGCGGTTCATTCCGCTGTGGTGACCCCTGATGAATAAAGGGACTAAGTAATTTTAATAAAATAAAAAAGCTCAAGTACTCAAAAGAAACATTATTTTGCTGCTTGTTTGAGCTACTTATTTAAAATGAGCTTAAACAACACAACTCTGGTGAATTTTGGGGGAAAACTTATTTTTTTTAAGTTCAATCCACTTGATCGACTTGTGTTGGGATAACATGAAGGAATTGTTTGGAACCCAGCATTTTTTAAAGTCTAAAAATGACGGGTCTGTGACAAATTGATAAAGTTAAATTAATTGTTTTTACAAATTAAAGTATGCTCACCGGCCACTTTATTAGGTATACCTTCATTAGTACCGGGTTGGACCCCCTTTTGCCTTCAGAACTGCCTTAATCCTTCGTGGCGTAGATTCAACAAGGTACTGGAAATATTCCATAGAGATTTTGGTCCACAAGATAGCATCACACAGTTGCTGCAGATTTGTCTGCTGCACATCCATTATGCAAATCTTTCGTTCCACAATTAAAATGTGCTCTCTTTATTTTATATTTGCATAGTAAAGCTCATTCTTAGCGATGCATCTGTGCACATCATTATTTTGTAACTGAATTTGCTCTATGTAAACGTCATCTAAATACAGACTTTTACTTTGGATTAGATTAATCGCAATTGATGGTTTTATATACAAATATTACGATGCTTTTTTACATTCAAACTTTTTAATGTTAAGCGTTCATCAATTATTCTGGAAAAGTCTGATTCATAAACATGATTTATAAATGGAACCAGCTTTGTAAAGCTTAAAATTGACTGAGTAAAATCCAAAATATCGTAATTCCTGCACTTTTCAGTTTGCTATTAAATCTTTGTGGTCTTACTGGAAATGTTTTAACTTTACCTGCCATTAAAAAGGGAAAATGTTTGATATATTTTTAATATATTTAATATCTTAATATTTGTATGATATTGCAGCACAACATTTCTTATAATACCTACAAACCTGCACATTTTTCACATTGAGCTTTTATAAATAAAGGTTAAACAATATTTTTTATTCAATTAATGTTTATAGAATTAAACAGTATTGAGTGATCACTGCAATTAAACTATTTAATTTAATTTAATTTAATTTAATTTTATTTTATTTTATTTTATTTTATTTTATTTTATTTTATTTTATTTTAAAACAAACTACCCAAAGAATCCATTGTGATTAAAATAAATGTTACTTCTTGTCACTCAGTGCACTGCTTTTCAAAAGTTTGATTTATGGTACAAATAGTTTTTTTGTTGTTGTTGTTGTTGTTGTTAGGCCTGTCACGATATCTATTTTTTGTTGTACAATATCTTGCATCAAAATATATTGCAATAAACTATATTATTGTCATTTTAAGACCATTTTATGCCACTCATTATATAATGCCAGAATGACAATATAATATCACAATGCAAGTACACTCTTGCAAAAAACACACAATATTTTATTCTTCAGAATATTTAATTTAATTATAGTCATTTTAACAATTCAATAATTAGGCATTGGAATCAGAATGTGAAAACGCATATCCTAAATGAATAATAAAGTGCAAAGGTGAAAAGTAATTTTCAGTTGTCAGACATCAACATGAATATATACTATAGTAATTCATAGTAAATACTATAGTGTTTTTAACCATACTGACACCTCCAGTAGAGGTAGAGATGTTGCACAATAAGTTAATGTTGCTAGAATAGTTTTTATGTATGGGCGATATTTATTACATTACTAAAATGATTGAATTGATGTCCATGTGTTGTGCGGTTGTGTGATTATTGTGACAGGCCTAGTTGTTGTTGGTTTTAAAGTCTCCATTTAATATATTTTTTTATTAAACCGCAATTCATTTAAATATCTGTTCTAATGCAAGTCTTCAATTTCACCTTGATTTATAAAATATAATGCATCCTTTGTGCTAATAAAAGTATTTAATAATAACAAAAAACATGTTTGAAATTCGCTTGACACTGTTTAAATCCGAATGACTAAAAGTTCCTTGCATTGTGTCCACAGTTAATAATGCATTCCAGTTCGCATGTATCATCCACTGGATCAGCCTGGTCATCCTGTCTGTGTTCTTCACTGAGGTGAGTGAGTGTTCAATAATTCAGTTGACTCTATTCTATTCATCATTATTTCTAGTGCTTTTATGGTTTAGATTGTGTCAAAGAATGCTAGTAAATGATGTGATTACTCTAATAATCATTCACTTTTAAGAAGACTTCTTAATAATGTCTCATGCTGTGCTTACATTTGTAAAGATGCTTAAAGGGATAGTTCACTCTAAAATGAAAATGTACAGTTTATTTACCCTTATGTGGTTTTAAACCTTTATAATTTCCTTCTTCTGATGAACAGAAGATATTCTGAAGAATGCTGAAAACTATTGGCTTCCATAGTATAAAAAGCAAATGCTATGGAAGTCAACGGTTAAAGGTTTTCAGCATTTTCCAAATTATCTTCTTTTGTCTTCAACAGAAGAAAGAATCTCATAAAGCTTTGCAACAAGCAAATGGTGAGTAGACGATGAAGTAATTTTTATTTTTGGGTGAACTATCCCTTTAAGTATTTTCTCAACACAAAAACAACTTAGTAAATACAAGTTTAATGTTTCCTAAAGGTTTTGCAGACAGACTGAAACGCATCAAAATAATCTCTGTGTTAATTTCAATCAAAATAAGGGTGAAAATAGTGTTCATTGCCTTTAGCTTGACACAAACCTGAAAACTATAAATGCGCAAGCTCTGATCTGCTCCGCTAATGAATGAACAGATGAGCGGATCATATTGAAGAAGATATTATTCGGCCAAGATACAACTATTTGAAGATCTGAGGATGCAGAAATATTAAAATATTGAGACAGTGGCTTTAAAATAGTTTTTAGCAATGGATACAGTATTACTAATCAATAAATAAGTTCTGGTATATTTCCCGTAGGACATTTGCAGAAATATTTATGGAACATTATCTTTACATAATATTATAATGATTTTGACATGAATAAAAATCAATAATTTTTGATCCATACAATGTATTTTATGCCCAAAAATAAACCCATGGAATAATAAACTGGTTTTCAAACGCAGGTGTGTATATATATATATATGTGTGTGTGTGTGTGTGTGTGTGTGTGTGTGTGTGTGTGTGTGTGTGTGTGTGTGTGTGTGTGTGTGTGTGTGTGTGTATGTATGTATACATACATACATACATACATACATACATACATACACCCATGTATATATATACACCCAAAAAAAACAATGCTAATCAAACAGACACGAGTCTGCTCACTAAAGAACAAACATGATTGATTTTATTTAATATTTTTGCATTTATGATGAAAAAGTGTCCTTATGGATGTAACACTTTTCTGTTATGGATGTGACACCTGTGAAATTGCCACTTGTGTGATTTTTGGCAAATTAAATTTAATAGTTTTAAACACTAACAGATTCATTTATGAGTGTTTTTAAAGTACTGTAAAATATTTGCTTACACAAAAAAATGTAGAAACGTTTTTTTTTTTCATGGCAAGGTTGACCTCTGCATGAAATTGCTCATATATTTTCAAAAATGTATTTATTCCTATGATCATTTTTTTAATTAAAATCTTTCTGATTAAAAGAGGCAGTTCTCAAATAAAATAAAAATCTGTCGTCATAAAAGAAGATATTTTAAAGAATGTTACAAACCTGTAACCATTGCCTTTTATAATATTTGTTTTTCTTACTATGGAAGTCAATACATGCAGGTTTTCAGCATTCTTCAAAACATCTTCTTTAGTGTTTAACAGAAAACAGAAACTCAAAAGGTGTATAACTACTTGAGGACGAGGCAGTTTGTATTTTTTGGGTGAACTATCCCTTTTAATGATCAGTTTTTTTATATGATATTATAAAAGTTGCTAAATTTAAAGTTCAGTAGAAGAGCATTTCCTGAAATATGAATATATTGAATAATATGAACATTATAATTGTCTTTACTGTTACTTGAATCAGTTTGAATGCATCATTGTTAATTAAAATATTTCATTTTAACATAGATAATAATAAGAAACATTTCTTGAATGCCAAAGCAGCATATTAGATTTAATCTGCGGTCACACTTCACTTTTCTCCCTAATAGACTTTCATTCATAGGCTTGCAAATGCGTCAGAACGGAAATGCAAGCTCGTTGGCAAGTTTCACAGTTCACTGCGTTGGAAAGTTCATGCTTGGTATCTCTGGACAGAAATTTAAAATATGGACCAATCGCTCACTTTTTTAATGTCTAGTCATCATATTTAATCCCGCCCCTTTTCGCCGTACAGCAGAATTTTGCATGCACAAACTCTAGTGTGACCATGGCATGACTTAATGGATTATGTGACTGAAGTATGGTGTAACAAGGCTTGATATTCAGCATTGCATAACTGGAATGAAGTACATTTTAAAATATAATAGACTAGAAATTATTTCAAATGAGTTATAATTTGATTATATTATTAGATATTTAGATTTAGACGTTATTTTACATTAGAAAAATGCACCATCAATAAATGAACGCGACCTTTGTGAGCATTCATTTATTCATTTTCCTTCAGCTTAGTCCCTTTATTTATCACGGACTATTTAGTCTATTCAATTCACCTAAAGCGCATATCTTTGCACTGTGGTGGAAACCAAAGCACCCGGAGGAAACCCACGCCAACACGGGGAGAACATGCAAACTCCACACAGAAATGCCAACTGACCCAGCGAGGACTCAAACCAGTGACCTTCTTGCTGTGATGTGACAGTGCTAACTCCTGAGCCCCTAAGTCCTTGTGTCGCCCCTATTTATATATCTAGGCCTATATATATAATAAACTGCACCATCATCAAATAAACGCAAGCTTTGTAAGCATTTCAGATATATTAAAAGATATATTATTTTAGACTTCTCACCCACCCAATGGATATAAATGCATTTTTGGAGATGCATCTGAGAGCTCTAAAAGCGCAGTGTTTCAGCAATAAAAGTTTGTGTGGATGTGAGTGTTTAAAGGTCAGAGGCCACTAAAAGAGCGGAGATGCTGACTCTGAGACAGTCGTGATTTACACTCCGCCACCAGGCTTTCTAGAAATAGGTGCTTTTACGATTATCGACAGACTATGTTTGAAATTAATGATGCCACGACGGGACGTTTGGAAGTATTTGATGCAGAGTCTCGTCTCAGTGTTTATGCTGTGGGGCGTCTTCATTGAACCCAAGAAAAAAAAAACTGTTCCACATAGTGCTGTTACTGTACATTAAAAGTGTGCGCGTGTGTGTGTGTGTGTGTGTTCTCAAGCTGACTTCTATTGATTCCCATTTCTTCAGATCCAGATGCATTTGTCTCTGGCTCTTTTAAAGCAGACGTGCATTTATTTCCTTCAACTTGCATTTAACACGTCAATAAAAGACCAAAAGACAGGACCGCCTGAAACTTTCAGCAGTGGTCACGTGACCACCCTTGAGGCCTTCTGACTGACAGGTGAAGCAACCAATCATGTTTTGTTGTGTGCTGCGTGGAAAAGTCAATAATAACAGACAGGTGTGCAGCTAACATCGCAGAAGTTTGCAATGATGCGTAATTCAACATTTTAGCGAACAATAAAAAATGAATATGGAATAATAATAATCATAATAATTCCTTACATTTATATAGCGCTTTTCTGGGCACTCAAAGCGCTTTACACATTTGGGGGGGGGGGGCCTCCTCATCCACCACCAGTGTGCAGCATCCACCTGGATGATGCGACAGCAGCCATTTTGCGCCAGACCACACACCAGCTGATTGGTGGAGAGGAGACAGAGTGATAAAGCCAATTATGATATGGGGATAGTTAGGAGGCCATGATGGACAGAGGCCAGTGGGCAGATTTGGCCAGGATGCCGGGGTAATTATGCCAGAATTTTTTAATGACCACAGAGAGTCAGGACCTCGGTTTAACGTCTCATCTGAAAGACGGTGCTCACTGAGCAGTATAATGTCCCCGTCACTATACTGGAGCATTAAGACCCACATAGACTGCAGGTTGGGCGCCCCCAGCTGGCCTCACTAACACCACTTTGTGAGGTGAATAACATTGTAGGGTGTTTTGTGCATTAACACCCTTAAGTAAAGATGTGTTAAGGTGCATTTTTAGGCAACAAAAACAAACATGCCATTGATCAACTAAAAGCTCATCTAAAGTCATTGGTGCAGGGTTTTTTTTTTTATGTAAAGATCATGTTAGTAATATACACTTACACTCACCGGCCACTTTAATAGGTACACCTATCCAACTGCTTTTTAACGCAAATTTCTAATCAGCCAATCACATCGCATCAACTTAATGCATTTAGGCATGTAGACATGGTCAAGATGATCTGCTGCAGTTCAAACCGAGCATCAGAATGGGGAAGAAAGGTGATTTAAGTGACTTTGAACGTGGCACTGTTGTTGGTGCCAGACGGGCTGGTCTGGGTATTTCAGAAACTGCTGATCTACTGGGATTTTCACGCACAACCATCTCTAGGGTTTACAAAGAATAGTCGGAAAAAGAGAAAATATCCAGTGAGCGGCAGTTCTGTGGGCACAAATGCCTTGTTGATGCCAGAGGTCAGAGGAGAATGGCCAGACTGGTTCCAGCTGATAGAAAGGCAACAGTAACTCAAATAACCACTCATTACTGTACAACCGAGGTCTGCAGAAGAGCATCTCTGAATGCACAAACACGTCCAACCTTGAGGCAGAAGGACTACAGCAGCAGAAGACCACACCGGGTGCCACTCCTGTCAGCTAAGAACAGGAAACTGAGGCTACAATTCACACAGGTTTGCTAAAATTGGACAATAGAAGATTGGAAAAATGTTGCCTGGTCAGTGTCAATTTTTGTGAGTGACATTCAGAGGGTAGTATCAGAATTTGGCATTAACAACATGAAAGCATGAATCCATCCTGCCTTGTATCAACGGTTCAAGCTGGTGGTGGTGGTGTAATAGTTATTTCTTGGCACACTTGGTGCCCATTAGTACTAATTAGCATTGTGTCAACACCTGCGTTTAATGCATGATTTGAAGTATGGGATAAGAATTGAGTGGTGGAAATGCCAAATTCCAAGTAAAAATCCTTATTGGTAAAGTTTTTATGCGTCACTTCTCCTTTAAGCTGGTTTTGTTTACTGTTGGTTGCTAAGTTACCAATACCACAGTCAGCCACTCTAAAAACCTGATGGAAATAAATAGACCTAACTCGCCTTTGAGTTTTATTTATTTTTTTTGCAAACATAGAAATTCCCTTTATTTTAGGATGGAAACCCATTTGCAGATAAAATTCTGATGTAGCGCCTATTAAACTAACGTCACTGCTCCTTTTGTTTGTTTTATTTACTATTGGTTGCTACGTTACCAATACCACAGTCAGCCACTCAAAAAACTTCATAAAAACATCTAATTAGCTTCTGGGATTTTTTGCAAACTTGCAAAACATTCCCTTTATTTTAGGATGGAAACCCATTTGCAGAATAAACTCTGAAGCAGCGACTGTTAAACCAATGTCACTTCTAGTTTTGTTTTATTTACTATTGGTTGTTAGGTTACCAATACCACAGTCAGCCCCTCTAAAAACTTGATGGAAACTCACCTACTTCGATTTTGGGATTTTTTGCGAACTTAAAAAAGATTCCCTTTATTTTAAGATGGAAACTCATTTGCAGAATAAACCGTTAAGTAGTGACCATTAAACCAATGTTGTCTTGTTTACTGATGGTTGCTAGGTTACCAGTACCACAGTCAGCCACTCTAAAAACTTAATGAAAGCACACCTAATTTGCTTTTGGAATTTTTTTTTGCGAACTTGCAAAAGGGTTTCCATCCTAAAATCTTTTGTAAGTTTGAAATAAACTCTGAAGCAGCAACAATTAAACGTCACTATTTACTGTTGGTTGCTAGGTTACCAATACCACAGTCAGCCCCTCTAAAACCTTAATGGAAGCGTACCTAATTCGCTTTTGTTTGTTTTTTTGCGAACTTACAAAAAATTTGCTTTATTTTAGGATAGAAGCGTGTGTGTCCTAACACTTCTATTGATTCCCATTCCTTCAGATCCAGTTGCGTTTGTCTCTGGCTCTTTTAAAGCAGACTTGCATTTATTTCCTTCAGTTGCGTTTTATTCATCGATAAAGGCCAAGAGACATGAACGCCTGAAAACTTTTGACACTGGTCACGTGAAGCCAGAGAGAGAGAGAGAGAGAGAAAGAGGGAAGAAAATGAGCAAAGTAGAAGCGATAAAAAGACTATAGTGTGCCGCCTGAGTCAGCAGTCACTAAAACACAGTATTTCCATGAGATCTCTCCCGCTCCTGAGTTTATGAATACATATTGCAGGTCACTGATAAATTATGAGCTGCGTTCTGAGACGAGATGAAAGGGGGAAAAATGATTCAGGCTGGAAATGGGTTTTGCAGAGGTTATTTGGCCATGAAGATGGAGGTGAATTCTGTTGTGGCCACATATCTGGATATCACTTAGAGTTGGAATTACCTTGCGTACACTTTTCCCCTGCAAGCTCATTATTTACGTTTGCGGTTCATGGAGTGCTTGTTTTTTATTTTCCAAGCCTTCTCTCTTGCCTTTCGCAAAACTCAGATGGTTGTTCTCTAATGGATGATTTCCCAGAATGCAATTGTGCTGAAACATCAGTTTGTTTGTTTGTTTTTTCTACAAAATTATGCTGTTCACACTTTCAGCTTCCTTTAGTGCGTAATGTTGGATGTTGAGCTTGAGGTCTGCGCTATTGACAAAAAAATTATCTTATTTGAAGCACTCTTTTCGGTAATCAATCTATATTTTAGTTTTTGTGCTGGTTTAGATCAGGGACAATTAAACATGACACAAACTGTGTTGGTGAATCATTCATTCAAATGATTTGTTCAGAAGGGCTGATTCATTTACAAGCAATGCAAGTGTCTTGATGAATGCGTCATTGTAACATTGACTTCCAGCTTTAGTGTGTATAGTTGAGCTTGAGATCTGAGATATCAACAAAAAAATATCTTATTTGAAGCACTCTTTTACATAATGAAACTATTTTGATGAGTTTTTGTGTTAGTTTAGGTCATGGATAGATAAATATGACACTAAAAATGTGTCGGTGAATCATTCATTCAAATGATTTGTTCAAAATGGGTGATTCATTTAGAAACAAGGCA
>CAIGQZ010033189.1:2224897-2247388 GCA_903798205.1 Danio tinwini
CAGACACGTCACCTGGGAGTTTCAAATCACTTCAGTCACATGACCTCGGTGTTCGAATAACTTCATTCACGTGACCTGGGTGTTTTGAATCACTTCAGACACGTCACCTGGGTGTTTCAAATCGCTTCAGAAACATGACCTGGGTGTTTTGAATCGCTTCAGTCACGTGACCTGAGTGTTTCGAACTGCTTTAGTCTCGTGACCTGGGTGATTTGAATCGTTTTAGTAATGTGACCTGGGTGTTTCAAATCGCTTCAGTCACATGACCGAGGTGTTTCGAAACGCTTTAGTCACGTGAACTGGGTGTTTTGGATCATGCTTCAGTGCAGCGTTTCAAAACACTTGCGCTTTGGGATCTCGGCACTGTCAACGTCAGTTTCATGTCAGCCATCCCTAATAATTAAAACTAAAGAGTTCAGATGGAAAAGCCTCTAAATGTCGTATGATTTTTTTCTTCTAAAATGAGCATTTTTCTCAGCCTTCTTTATATTCTGTTATTTCACTTGAGAAAATGAAATAAACCTCTTTGCCAAAAAATTGAAATTACAGAACCTACACAGGAGCCTGAGAAAAATCCTGATTTTTAGAACAGAATTTCAGACGTTTTTTTGCATCGAATACGATTGTTTTGATTGTAAAGTTTCAGAAGTACAACTAAATTGTTTTCAAGAACACATTTATATTGACTCTTTTTTCCTCTCAAACCTGAAAGGAGTAAAAGTGTGTGCGCGTCTACATCCTCATGTGTTATTTATTTGGCTGTGATTGTCTTCCTGGTGTTTTAGTCGGCTGCCCATCTCCTCCGTTTGATGAATATTTCAAATGGTAAAAATGAATTTCAAAAGGCACTGTGAGTTAGGTCTAGTCTCCAGAGATGTGCGGATGGCACTTAGAGTGTAGTCAAGTCCTCGCTCTGCCAGGCAGATCATAAGACCTTCTGCCCAGCCAGTGACCTCCGCTGCATCTACAGCCACAAGCACATCAGACAGCCTCTTTCTGGGTCAGGAGGCCAAGCAGCAGATAAAGGGGGCCAAAACACACATTAATGCATTGCTGACACTGACTAAACATTTCACAGTTAAGCGTGGTACAGCTCCTCCAGGATTTTACAGGCACTTTTCTTTTTTTGCAGGGGATTTTCTCAAAACGTTTGGCTTCAAATCTAGTGTTTTGCTTGGAAAAATATTCAACTTTAATTTTTTCTTTTTTTTATCTCAAGAACCAGTGGTTCAAATGGTTAGCTCTGCATTAAAAAAGCTGATGAATTATATTAAAAAAACATCCAAAAATGCCAAGATTGATCATCATCCAGATTCTATTTTAAAAAAGCAAAAACTAAAGGAAAAAAAACTTACTTCGTTATGTACTCATACATTACTTTTGTTTTAGAGAGTGTCGTTCAGGATGATATGAATAACTACATCAGTCAGTATTACAGTGAGCCAAGTAGCGGTAAGTAATATTTTCTTTTTTATTATCCTTCTGAAATGCATGTCACTTGCCATATGCATCCTTTAGATCAGTGGCTCCCAATTCCCACCTGCACATTTTTTATGTTTCTCTTATTTGACACACAAGAATTCCTTCATGGATCTCTCTGTTAGCAGACTCTGTTAGGACTGGAATTGGGAACCACTGCATTAGCTGTATCACACAACTGCTTACTTTCATTGTATACAGCATGTGCATGCAAAGTAGTGTTCAACGGATCATTTCAATAGCCTAGATGTTTAGATAGCAATGTTAGTTTGAGTGTCATAAAATACTGAAAATATAAGGTCTACTGAACATTTAAGCATGCAAGTATATCATTTTGAAAAAGTGAGGTGAAAGAGATGTACAATAACAAAACAGGAACTTTCATGAGGAGGTGCTAACCACTTTGTTAAAGGGAGCATGGTTATTAGATAATAATCAGAGATTACCTTTTACACCAATGGGTGGAACTAGATTGGCCAACCAGACCATAACCTTGTCGTTCTCATTCCTGGTTTTTGTGACCCACCGCTCTTTACATTTTGTATATTTCTTTTACCGCTTTAGAGGTTTGTTCCATTTTATCCTAAGTGCCCTGTGAAGTGTACATCTCAGGATATTCAACCATAGTTCCAGTTCAAAAGAACAGTGTTCAATTCAAAGGGTATTAAAAAGCTCGAAATAAGACTTTTGCAAATCTCAAGATTGTGGTAAAATAACCCTTCACACATGACAATAAAAGCATCAGCAGCTTTGGGGTAGTGAACACTGTGTAGGGATCATGTCAATCTGAACAATCCCTTTGTGGAGCTCTTTTTGATTCTCTAAATCAGGTGTGATAAACAAGAGAGACATTTAAAATGTGCAGAGCAGAGGGACCTGAGGACCAGGATTGAGAACCGTTACCCTAACTCCACCCATTTTGTCCAGAGAAAACAATTGGTTCGCAGTGAATAATCCCAAAATACCAAACAGTCTGACTGATGACTTGAACACTATCATTGACACTGAAATATTTTGGCTAGCACTTATTTACAAAGTTATATGATCTGTTGTACATACAGACATCGGTGTACCTGACCCTGGTGCACGTGTCATAACCACAGCAGCCATCGATGTCCACCTTCCCACCAACCCCAAACAACTGCCTCCTTCCTTGGTCAGTGCGGATGGCCCAGGCAGTGGGCAGGAGCGCACGGGCAGCTCTGTAAGTGAAGCATCCAGCACGACAATGTCCCGGTCCAGCTGCAGCTTCACAGCCCGGCAGCACAGTGTCAGCAGCCACACACTGGGCTCCATGACTGACTGCAGCTCTACAGTACGGGAGGCCTCCACCTCCGACTACAGCGGTCAGCGCTGCTGCCCTCCTCCATACAGCAGCCCTTTGACCCTTGGAACACAACCGGGCATCCACGACCCCAGCGCAGTGGTCAAAGAGCTGCTCTCTTCCTTGTCTGAGGACTCCTGCCTTGCGCAGAAAGGCAGGGTGGATCCGGTCAACCTTAAATTACCCAGCCCGGCAGGATCAGTTAAGGCCAGCCCGGAACTGGAGCACAGGGTGAACATTTACAACAAAAGAAACCAGGAAAGTCTGGGCGTATTCCAGACCAAGCCACTAATTCACCTGCAGGGGACCGAGCCATCTCTGGACGAGAAGTACAGACTTATGGAGCCAGCAGATACTCCACTGAGCCATATACCAGACACATAGAGCATGAAGAGTGGAACGGTGACCACCAGCTGAAGCAGCCTCTCTCTTGGCCTCTCTCTGTATTGCTTACTCATTGGCTGTGTCCGAAATGCGAGTAACAGACCTTTGCTGGCAGCACCCACAGATGTCCTGACTAGTACAGTAACTACAATTTTTCTGTAGACGGTTATTTGCTGGAGCATTCACTGGTAGAAAGAGATCATGGATAATCATACCCGAGTTTAGGTTGAGAATCTACAAGAATTTTTTTAATCTGATCAAATTTGAAAACAGACATAGACTGGTCTGTCAATTCTGATTGGTTAAAATTTGTAGACTAGATCTGACATTAAGGAACTAGTGTTGACTCCTCCAGACTGTAAACTGGGGCAAGAATTGTGTGGTGCTTTCCAGCCATTAGTCAGCCTGTGAGTAACTTCCGATCCTTCTGGAAGGTCCACCATTCTTTCAGAGATACAAACTACTGGAAATCTGGAAGTTAAATGATTATGAAGACATTAAATTGGCTCAAGTAAAGTTAAAGTGGAACTCCACAGGAGGATGGTTTATACAAGGTAGAGTTCAGGCAGGCATGCATGGTGTGAATTATGGTGGTAGAAAGATCATATGTCCACGGACAAGTGAGTTTGTGAAAATTGTGATTCACAATTTTATGACCTGGTGAATTCCAAAGCAATTGCATTAAAATCCATGCCAAAAAACATGGACAGAGGAAGATTTTACTTTCACTCTCATGGTCTCTTTCTTGCTCGCATTAGAGCAATGCAAGCCATGAATATTTGCTATACATACAGGGTTTTTGATGCAAGGCACATCATGCATCACGCACAAGCTCGTATGACAGCAACAACTGTATAGTGTACACTTGCTTTTAGACAACCAGTAATATCCATTATCCACTTTTATTTCCCAACTCTTTTCTTTTCTTCAATTCAACCTTATTCAATTCATCAACTGTAAGGAAGACATCAAACAACTATAATCTGTATGGGTGTACAAAAACCACTGGCAAACACTGCTTTACACATCTGAGGCATGAACTAGTGACAGGAATAGTTTACAGATGAGTGTGTACCAACTCATTTTGTTTGACACACTAGCCATATCGTTCTCCATTCATATCACACAACCAGCAGCAAGCGGTTCAGTGGTTCCTTGATAGAATGGTTCCTGATGCAGCAGAAGCATAGAAAAAGGAATTGTTGAGGTTGGTTAATTCAACAAAAAGACACAACGTAATCAGTGTCTTCAGGGTTACTGTAAAACTGCTGGTTGGAGAGTTTGATCAAGGTTTGAACAAGACGATGCAAAGGACTCCAAGGTTGGATTTGAAGTCCTGTTTTAGGGTGTAGAGCAGGGGTGCCCAATTGTGTTGCTGGAGATCTACCTTCCTGCAGATTTCAGCTCCAACCCTGATCAAAATCAACTAACCAAGTAGGATCTGAAGGAGCACCTGGTAAATAAAAGGCAGGTGCATTTGTTCAAGGTTGCAGCTGAACTATGCAGGAAAGCAGATCTCCAGGAACAGAATTGGGCACCCCTGGTGTAGAGTCATACAAAATTGTTGAGTGATTGGGCAGTAGTTTCTTTTGTTTTCGGACACAGCCAATCTGTCTTTTTTTTGTCAACAGCACTATGATACTCACTCCCAGGTTTCATGTTCTCAGATAAGGGCACAGGAAGTGACATCAGGATAATGCCCTCTGCTACCCGCCTCATGCAACGTTCCTCCTTACAGATGCACATTTCTCTCTCTCTTTCTCCAACTCTGCAAGAGCACTTGAACGGTCTCACTCCTGCCAAAATTGCACAACCTTCCAAGGAGTCAGGGAGAGGTACTTTGGGAGCCATCATTGGAAGATCCTTCAGGAATTTTAGTGTGTCTGTTGGGCGAGTGTTGTATGAAACCAGCAAAGACACACTCTCTTAGACGGTAGGCCAATATCAGAGTGTGGCTGGAAGACTTATCATGTGTTCTCATTCAGGGTGGCGTGGGAGGGAGTTTTTATTTGTCAATTTGTTAATTTGTATGAAATGTAACTGACACACAATGTACAGTCCTTTTACCCCCAATGCTGCAGGGTTACATTTGATCCATGTTCAAATGTGTCAAGCTGTGTGATTCAGCCAAATTTCTTACCTTTGCCTTTCTTACATTACTGATGCTGATGTTTGTATTCAAATTCTATGCGAGGGAAAAAAAAAAGTGCTAAACAAGTATTTTTAAAACACAGAGAGCAAACAATAGATGAACATTTCAGGTATACCGTATTAGAAGATTTTTATGAGGAAATATGGCTAGAATGTTGTCATAACCCCAAACTCTAACCCTATCTAAATAGCATGAGCCTTTGAAAAGATATATCTGCTTTCTGATTGAGGCAAATTAATCCTGTGTTACCGACAAGGGATTTTATGAAGTGATAATGGGAGAGATTGTCAAGCAATTAAAAGTTGGTCAATTCAAACTTCCAGCTTCATTTTGTTTGTTGTAGTCAAACATATGCACGTCTGAAGCCTGGTTTATACTTCTGCGTCAAGGGATCGGCGTGACCCATGGCGCAAGCCTTGCGCGTAATTGTGCATTTATACTTCTGTGCGTGGTTTCTGTTGCTCTGCAATACACTTCCGAAACGCTAGCCGGCAGTAGGTGTTTGTTCCTCTGTGTTGTTTCTTCGTTGGTGTTTTGTTTTTTCTGAACACTTGCTTAATGTACAAGTGGCTCAAATTTGCTATTTTGAGGTGGGAACCATAAGGTTCTATAAGGAATCATAAGGTAAACCTTCACAGGACTCCACACTTGTAAACACTCGCAAAGCTTGCGCTACGCGTCCACACATAGGCTGCGCCATAGCATACGCGTGACGCAGAAGTATAAATCAGCCTTAAGGCATTTGCAGTATTATTGTGATTTGAGAGTAATGAAAACCAAAGCACAAGTATAATCAGTATGTTTATTGGACTATAGTGAACATCAATGATCAGACAGCAGTCTTACTTCTATACAGTATACCAAAGAACAATTTGCTTACACAGATTACATGGAATATTTAAAGAGCATCCTACCACTGCTGGACTACACTGAGGTTAGTTTACAGCAAGGAGGGATCAATCTTGCTCATGGACAGTGAACAAAGCTGAACAACAAAGCAGTGTTCAGCTGTGTAACACTGGTCTGGAAGCTTCTAGACAGGCTGAAGACCCTAAAATTGGTGTTTCATTTATTAGCTTTGGACCTGAAATCTGCAGGACAGCGTGTACCAGGAGCACAGTCAAGACGATCCTAAATTAGCCTACAACTTGCAAAACAAGACTTCAATCCCATGTGTCATTGAATTCTTTTATTAAAAGAAGTGATGTTGGAAGTACATTTAAGTGTTCTAGAGGACAATTACGTTCAGGAGGTGAGCATCTGTTCAGCGCTTCTTAAGGCAAGTTCTTAGTAAAGTTCTCAAGTGGAGTACCATAATCCTGAGAAGTCTTACTTGTTCAGGGCTTTTGTCAGCTCGGGTACAACCTGGAGATAGATCCACAGAAGAATAAATGACTGATGAATTGATGCTGGTAAACATTAAGTCCAGAAGCTGCAAAAGTAGGTTCAGGAGGTGCCCAATCTTTCATCATTATGATCTGCAGCAGTCACTACACCAGCCTCGTGATGATTTTAGAGCATCTCTCATGCTACAGCTGTTGAATCTTCCTCTACTTCAGTCGCGCTTGATCCTGCACCACAGTGTTTAGCTCCAACATGACTTGCCCACAAGTGTCTAGTCTGAAGATCTAGCTCAGGGGTGCCCAAGCACAGTCCTGGAGGGCCGATGTCCTGAAGAGTTTAGCTCCACCCCTAATTAAATGCCTGAAAATCAACCTCTTACTAGATATGCTAGAAACTTCCTGGCAGGTGTGTTGAAGTTAACCTCTGCTAAACAACAGCCCTCCAGGACCGAGTTTGGCACCCCTGATCTAGTTGGTTCAGGTTTGAAACTAAAGCATGCAAGACAGTGGGACTTGCAAAGCTAAATTTAATCACCAGCGACTGGGACTAAATAGATGGACAAACTTCAATTTCAAAAGGTAAACCCTTCTAGAAAGTATCCTAGAGAAGTATTCTAGGCAAAGTGGTTGTCGCTTGAGAATAAGCAGAACCTTTTCTATACATTGAGGTTCTCATCCAAAACCAAGACGTTCCCATATTCCAGAGCAGCCTGAAAAACTATATCGTTACCCCAATATGTCCCCATATCGCTTTTCAATCCCAGGCATGAGGAGAAAGCCCATACATTTTAATCTGTTATCTGAGAAGCGATAGTGTGTAAGCTGATCTCAGAGCTGCTCCTGTTCACTAGTGCTGCCCATCATTGGCAATCACTTTTACACAGTTTACCTGCACACCTGTGTGTAGCACGCACCGCCTGAATAAAAGATAAACGACAGGGCAAACACAGGCAAATAAACGATGCTAGCGTTACACAAGGTAAACACCAACAACAGATGGATGGGTTGTGTGTGTGTGGCAGCCCTCTGGCACTGAGAGCGTGTGTGCCACCTTGAACTATGGTGTGCAGTCGGGCGTGTAAAGCTTTGGTAAGAGGGGACAGAAAATAAAGGTGAAAAACTACACCCGCACACTTGTGCTGACTATCGATTACTTTTCTGCTAAGAAAGGAGTAGAAGTTGTGCATAAAGCTTCTGGATGGAGCCACGAGTCGCCACTGATTAATTCAGCAACTCAATAATTCAGAAGTTGCACACTTTCCATTAGGTGGAATAAAGCGTCCTGCAAAATTTAAAAGGAAAAATATGGGACAGAGTTTTTTTCAGTCTATTTGGATTTGGTTGTAAACTGGGTTTGTTAAAGATATTAATATCAGGTCATTTGAAATTTACAGCACTATTAATAATAAATATGAACGGTTCTGCTGATTGTCTGAGGCACTGGATTCAAATGTCTCTGATGACCTGATGGGGATCTGTTGTACTAATGAGATCCTTGTTTCAGGAGGAAGAAGATTGTATCTTTCCTGTTACGAATACTTCATCCTTAGTTGGACATTCAAACAGACATTCAATGGCCTCTTGCCAGACTTTAGGAACAGGACCCACTGTTATTTTAGTTTTAGATTCTTTTTGGATTGAATGACAATAAGGTCAGGATGGGATTTTCATACTTTTACCATTATAATTCCATTTTATCTAATGGTTGGCCAATAGTGGTTTACCCAGTGGTAAAAGTGTGTTGACACATGGCACTGAGGTGCTCATGGCAACCCGAATTCAATTCTCGGCTAGAGGTCCTTTGCTGATTAGCTAGCCCAAGTGTGTCTGATTGGGGTTGGAACTAAACTTTGCAGGACACTGGCCCTCCAAGACCAAGTTTGGGCACACCTGCTCTAAATATATAAAAGTTATGTTTGATTAAAACCATAATTAATCTTTTTTTCTGTAAACTACGCATGACATTTCTTCTAAATTTAGTGTAAAAAGAGCATGACTTAAATAACAACAATGTTTTAGTGCCGTGTTTTTAAGATTGTGTTCATTTTTAAACAGCACAATATCAATGTTTTAACTTCAGAAGACTCCATATTTGGTTTTTAGTCACAACAAACATTAGTTATTTGTATTTCTCAAACTGTAAATGACACTATTTGTGTGTGTGAAATATAGCCCTTCGTAAAATAATGCTTAAAATAAAAGTATACCCAATAAATACCATGAAATTCTAACTGAAACAGTAGACGATCTGGTTAACTTCACTCATTTGAACATACTATGATTTAGGGCACAAATTCTATCTTCAAATACTATATAGTAAGGATGCAAGAAGTTGTTTCTCATATGAGCACCGTTATCTGCTAATTGCTAGGCTATCATGGATAATGACTCAAACTAGGACTCTTACCTTGAACAGATCTGCCACTAGGCCATAGTCAGCCACCTGGAAAATGGGGGCTTCTGGGTCCTTGTTGATGGCTACGATGGTCTGTAAAAACAATTAAGTAAATTATTTACAATGATGAATTACATCATGAAGAAAGCCTCTAAAGTCTTTTCAGTGTTCAACTCAGCATAGTCTACATAAGCTAACATAAGAACTTATTCCCAGCAGTCAATTCCAAGAGCAAGCTCAGCAGTAACTGCCCAACAACAAAATGCTAACACACTGTTCTTGTAAACGTCTCATCAACATTAAGAATGACGCTCCTGTAGAGAATGTATGGAGGAAGATGGTAGTGACGGGACTCTGACAAAGCGCCACTATGAGAAACTGAACAGAAAATGCAGATGAATTATGGATGCAGGTAAAAAGCTTCTCCAGATCGCTTTTAAAACACTTAAAGCGTCACATTCATGACAAGTTAACTTGGCACATTCTGGAAACTCTGAGGTGCCCTTCATGGGTGGGATTTTAGGGCAGAATGATAAAAATCAGCCTACAATTGCTTTTGTAATTTAGCTAAAGCTGCAACTGTCTTGAACATTGTGTCAGGAAGGTATGGTGATGTGATCAACAGTAAATCTCTCTCGCACGAGTTGCACAGAACAACAAAATATGCCTTGAAGAAACCCAGGAAAGATCAGTTCTATTGGCCTGTTTCCACTGAGTGGTACAGTACTATGGGTCGGTACGCTCTTATGCCTGTTTCCACTGTCAAAAAGTACCTAAAAGCAAACCATACAGTACAATTTTTTGGGTACAATTGATTCAGCAACCTAAAACATGAACAAACTGCCATGTTTAACTATTATCATCACCTTTTGGACTATCATGAACTCGAAATGATGAAATTACTTTCGAACAAGATGTTAACATTACATGTGCTGGTAAAGAATAAAGATGAGAGGTTTGTACTGACTGTATTGTTTATCAACTTAAATAAGGCCTACATGTAAGTTTTGGGTATTTTTTTTTTTTTTGTAATTGGTAACATTTCAGAGACTTTGGGCCCTATCATACACCTGGCGCAAGGCAAATATTATTTGCCAGTTTCAGCTTGACGCAAATGTCATTTTGACGTTTTGCACCACTCTCTTTAAATAGCAAATGCATTTGGGCTTATGTGTGCCCAAAAGGTCTAAAAAGGAGGTGTGTTAAGGCGCGTTGCTATTTTAAGGAACTAAAATCGACTGTACAATAGACCAGCTCAAAGCAGGTCTAAAGTCCAGCACAAAGTGTGACAGTTGTGCGCCTCGCTTAAACATTGCTTAAAACACACAGGATGTAGAGCAATACGCAAATATCTTTACAAATGAAAGAGAATTAAAGGATTAAAATATTACAAAAATTATTATTTTTCTATAAATATAAAAACCACTGCCTCCATGCCTTCACCTCAGGGGCTTTTTTCAGTTTATTCAAGACAACTTGCTTTTGTATAATGTTATTAATATCATTAGTATTATTTATTATATGCATATTTATATTTGTTTTATTAAAAACAAGCTTCGATTTGTCCACCTGTCAGGTTTTGGACCATATAGGGCACAGGACGTGTGTTTGGATGAAACTCAGTTTTTTGTACACACTTCATCATTACTGTATTAATAGTTATTCATTTGCTGGAAATTAGAGCTGAATTTAGAAATAGTTTTGAAACAAATCTTTGCGCTTAAAATTAATGATGTACATGTTAATGCATGTCTTCAGTGGAGAGCGTACAGCACTTTTTCCCCCATCCACAAAAGAGAGAAAGTGAAAGTAAAGGTCGAATGCAGGAGGCTCATTATCCTCTTGCTGCAGATGCTGTTTAACTGTTTTGAAGCGTTCCGTTTTTCCACTTACAAAGTCCGCCATGTAAATAGCTGATGCGCCATGGAGCGACGCAACTGACTCTTAAAGGGAATGGGAGATGAGACTCTGATTGGTTTACTCTCAAAACACACCTATAACTTATTAAGAGAATAAGCTCAACCCTGTTAGACCATGAGCCGCGGCGCAGAGCGTATTTTCCCATCCTTAAAATAGCAAAAGTGGATTCGGACATGCCCATGCTTTTGCGCCTAGAGCGTTAAAATGGAGCCCTTAGTCTCTGTATGTCTTCGGAAATGTTATTTGTTTATTTATTTTATATAATTGCAGATGCTATAGTAGGCTATTTTGCATTATCATTGATCTGCAGCTATAATCAAATCCTGTTCATTATAGAAAGGTTAGTAATTAACATTTATACATAAGTATTTATGTATATAAAGCATTTGCTTAGTAAGAAGTGCTTCCCATACGCTGAGAACTTTAAGCAAAAATGAAGTCGACTGCAACTTTCTGTCAAACACTACGCCTACCAAAAAGGGTACCATTGGTACCATTTGGCAGTGGAGACACAAGCCTGATAAAGGTGACCCATATCAAACCGTACCACTCAGTGGAAACGAGGCATATGAGAAATCCCTGTGGCATTTGCAGAATAAACAGAAGATTAAACTGCTTTTATTTGATTCAACAGGATTTATAAACACATGACAACTAATGGTTTAGCAGAGTTCTGCTCATAATTCTCCTGATAATAAAAGTATGTTATGATGCAACACCTTTGTCACTGCTTATTACAATGCTATTAGGAAACATGTTGCGTATTATGTTATTCTGTCACTTCATAGCTTCAGAGTGTTTAAAATAAGACTGAGCGAGTTGAGTAAAATCAATTTCATGAGGTATTTGAACATGCTTTCAGGTTTAACATTAGCAACATTTACCACAAGGGGACGGACACAGTTCACAGGGAAGCTACAAAACAGCCACAAACTGCGATGTCAATATCATTGATTATTTAACTAACAAATAATTATTTGACTAATCGCGTGATCATATCACATACAATTCTTTCCGTAGTTTGACATAACTATGGCTGTGTGTACTAAACACACGTGCTGGAGGTTCAGTTCTTCACAAAGCCGACTTTATAGACAAATGCATGCAATGTATCGTTTAGCCTTTTGGGTGTCCTCTAATTGAGGATATGATCACAAAAGTTGATATTTTCTTAGTGTGCTGTGATGTGCAGGTGTGTATGCAGACAGATTATTACAACAGTACCTTGCTATCTTTCATTCCAGCAAGATGCTGAATGGCTCCAGAGATGCCAACTGCAATGTACAGCTCCTGAGAAGGAAAAAAAAAAACAATCACATTGAAGTACATGTGCAATGAAAATTTACAGGGTTTCTTTTGCTAGCCCACAATGATATTTTTTAGGTGAACAATTAAGTTAATCTGCTGAATAATAATAAAAAAAGTTGTTTTGGTAACCTTTAATCAAATGTGAGCATTTTTTTCCATGTTTGGAGTGTCTTTCCTCTGATGACATCAATTTACTAATATTCTTAGCCTCACCCTTCTTACTGTACCAGCATGTTTGCTACAAGGGAATGATGCACAAAAAATAAGCCCTGCCCCCTACTCAATATTCCATTTCAGTTGGAAGTATGTCAGCATGCACAAACAGTCTCAGCAACTTCCAATTCATGTGGACTTTAAAACAAATATATAAACCATACAACAATAGGTGTTATTACCAAAGTCAAAATCAAAGAAAAGTTCTAATGTCATATGGTGTGGATCATCATCAGCTCAGGATTCTATTATAATAGCTATTAGTATAAACATGACATTTTGGTGAAGAGTGAAACGTTTGGATGCGTTTGAGTCAAATTAGCTGTGATTAATGATATCACTGTCCTCTGAGTGGCAAATGTCATGTTTATAAATGTTCCATGGGCTGCCAGAGACTCGATAACAGATATTGAAGACTTCTGAAACTATCCAATGCAATTAGTGCCTACAACACTTTCTGTGCTCATCCTCTATTGTGCTAAAAATCACAAAATACCTAATTTAATTCAAAATATTAATAAAAACTACAATACAAATACAAACTTGCATTCACATTACGCTAAAAATCACCTTAGAAAACATTAGGTGTCAAAAGGGCTCACAAAATTAATATTTGCGCATACATTTTTCAATCTGAATAAGGAGTGGATTTTGTGGGGAATTTTTTTTTGAGAATACAGACCTATTCAAATAACAAAAATATTAAATTAAGTGTTTTTGAATTATATATATATATATATATATATATATATATATATATATATATATATATATATCTATATCATGTATTATGCATCTATATAATGTAATCATGTATTTGAATTCAATTAAAATACTATTTATTTCTAAGCATTAAACTTCGTTAACAGACGTAATGCAATTTAAATTAACCTTCATTTACCTAACAAATTATATTATTTCCTCTTTAAGCGTAAAAGCAGACGGTCATGAATCATTTGTGGCGGGGGAAGCTCATTTAATATGCTTTCAGCGTCAGGTTGTGTTCAAGCCTGACTGCTTGGTTGATGCCCCTGGCAAAAAATATGGAGCGCAAAGTTTAAGCTGAAATAATATATAGAAATCTAATGTAAAACTCAGCAGTGCATTTTAGTGTACACGTTGTACACTATTAACGTATTTTTTTTTCTTCCCCAAGTCAATTCTGCTGAACAAGACTTTATTTACTCATAGATTCACTAAAAGTGGTCAATTATCACCACAATATTCATTCATTTTCTTTTCAGCTTAGTCCCTGTACTAATCAGGGGTCACCACAGCGGAATGAACCACCAATGTATCCAGCATATGTATTTACGCAGCAGATGCCCTTCCAAATCCAATTCTCTTGAAATCTTACAATCAAAGACCTTAAAAAAACATCCAAATAAAAGTCTTTCATATCATTAGAGTTAATCATTGCCACGACTCCACAAATCACATGATCTGAACTGTGCTTTCTGGTTAATTTTAATCCCAGTTTGACATTGCAGATCCGGCGATGTAACTATTGCAGATTACATTGCAATATCGATGCTAAAACGATGTATATTGTGCAGCCCTAATTTAATCATTTGATATTCACTTAAAAAAAAGAACTTAAACTTAAGGCTGGTTTATACCTCTGCGTCTAGTGATCGATGTGACCCACGGTGCCTGCCTTGTGCATAGCCATGCATTTATACTTCTGCGTGCTGTTTGGGTTGCTCTGCAATAACACTTCCGAAACACTAGCTGGCAGTCAGGTTTTTACGTTCCTTTGCTGGTCGAGTTTCTTCGCTGGTGTTATGAGCTACAAGTAGGCATGGGACGATAACCGTTTTCAAGGTATACCGCGGTTTGGAAAAGTCAAGGTTTTCATACCGCCAAGATTTTCTCTAATACCGTTCCTAAGGTATGTGTAAGATTTTTTACAACAGCATCTCCAGCTGAAAAGATATTCAAAGATGCCATTTTAAATTGTAAATAAAGCGGTGTTTTTGAAACTAATGAAGACAGCAGTCGTCAATGATTCATTTTCATTATTTGGCCTGGCATGTATACTGCTTCAAAATATTATAAATGTTTATCAAAATAAAATATATTGTGTTCAATAATAAAAATTTATATTTTTTTACACAGACATTTAAAAAGAATATATTTTAGAGCAGTAATCAAAGTAAAGTGAAACAGTGATATTTTTATCTAAGGTTATCATACCGTCAGAATCTTATACCGGCCCATGCCTAGCTACAAGTAACTCTAACTCGCTCATTCAGAGGTGGAAACCGGCAGACGTGCAACAACTTTAATCATAAGGTAAACACAAAACAAAAGTTTCCATCTGGACCTCTTTCACAGGACTCAACACTTGTAAACACTCGTTCTATTGGGCTCATGGCTCTCAGCACCGCCCACACTCGTCAGCACTGCCGGCCAATCACAGAGCTTGCGCTACGAGTCATTACGATGTGTAGTTGAATTTTTTAAGAGGTGCACATCAGCATCGGCATCAGCCACGGCGAGGGCCATGCGATCGTGCGAAGGCTGCGCCAGAGCATACGTGTGCGCTTGACGCAGAATGCCATCAAAAAAAAAAAAAAAACTTTAAATTAGGACATTATACAAAGCCCTTTGTAACTATATTGCCTGACGGGGATAGCACGGAGTTAGCCAAATTATCTGTATTCAATAAAAAAGCAGTTATTTTAAATAGTAAAAATATTTCACAATTAACTATATTTTTGATCAAATAAATGCAGCCCAGAAGCCCAGACTTATTTTACAAACACAACAACAACTAACAAACAAAAAAATCCTAAAGTTGAGCAGTAGTGTAAATCAGAGGAAAAGCAGTGTGTATTTGGTCACAGAAGAGCTCTGATCATCTCTACACCTCGAACCCCTCCTGAAGGCTGAATGGCGGAGGGCTGGGGGGCCAGGGCGCGTTCCTCCACCCGTGTCCCGTGGGAGAGCTACATCAGTGGCTCTCAGCTTAATGCACTGCTCCATGAATATTTTAGTGCAGTTTAATGTGGCTGCACTGCTCTCCTGAGGGCCACCGCTTCAATTTGTGAACACGCGGAGCCGGACACAGCTCTAAAAGCTGGAGCAGAGCTGAAGTGATGGAGAACCACACAAACACACCACAGGATGGGGGAGGAGGTTCTGTTTGTAGGTGCTGGAGTTTCTTTGTATTTGTTTGGAGTTTGTAATTAAAATAATTCATTAAAAGTTTTTTTAATAATTATAATGAATTTGAGATTTATTGATTTCATTTATTTATTTAGTGATAAATTAAATTGTGACTTATTTAGGAATTTTATTCATTAATGGTTTATTTACTTTTTAGGAGAAAAACGTAGTAATAGCACCAACAGTTTTATTTTAGTGTCATTGAAATACTTTATTAAAAGCTTTTAAATAATTGTAATAAAATTGTGATTCATTTATTTAGCGATTTATTTTTTAAGGAGAAAAATGTAATAACTGCACCGATGGTGTTATTTTAGTGTCATTAAGATACTTCATTAACAGCTTTTATTAATAAAACTGATTTATTTATTTTGTGATTTGTTTATTTTTAGGAGAAAATGTAGTAACACCACCAACAGTTTTATTTTAATATGTCATTGGGATACCTCATTAGGAGCTTTTAAACAATTATTATAAAATTGTGGCATTTGTTTAGAGATTTGGCGATTTATTTTATTTACTTAGTGCTAAAAAAATTAAATTGTGACTTATTTAGGGATTTTATTTATTTATTTAGTGATTTATTTACTTTTTAGGAGAAAAGCATAGTAATAGCACCAACAGTTTTAGTGTCATTGAAATATTGTGATGAAAAATTGTGATTTATTTAACGATTTTTTTTTAGGAGAAAACGTAGTAACAGCACCAACCGTGTTATGTTAGTGTCATTGAGATACTTCATTGAAAGCTTTCAAAATTAAATTAAATCTAATTATAATAAAATTGTGACTCGTTTATTTAGGCGTTTAGTGATCCGTTTTACATTTAGGAGAAAAATGTGCTAACTGCACCGATATTGTTATTTTAGTGTCATTTAGATAATTCAATAACACCTTATAACCAATTTATTACAATTAAATTAGTTTTATTTTTGTATTTTTTGTAATTTATAAATAGACATTAAAAAAAAAAAACACCTTAAAATGTCCAAAATTAGTTCTGCTCTAAATGACAACACTATTATAAAAACTTGGAAAAAAATTATTAGATCTTTACACAATTAAAAAAAAAAAAAAAAAAATGGTGGCTCAGTAGTTAGCTAGCAAGAAAGTTGCTGGTTTGAGTCCCAGCTGGGCCAGTTGACATTCCTGTGTGGAGTTTGCATGTTCTCTCCGTGTTGGTGTGGGTTTCCTCTAGGTGCACCGGTTTCCCCCACAGTCCAAAAACATGCACTATAGGTGAATTGGGTAAGCTAAATTGCCCGTAGTGTATGTGTGTGCAAGGATATTTCCCAGTACTGGGTTGCAGCTGGAAGGGCTTCCGCGGTGTAAAACATTCTGCTGTGGTGACCCCTGATGAATAAAGGGACTAAGCCGAAAAAAAATGAATGAATGAAATTGCATTGGCTAATAGATTAAATAAAACTGAATTATGTAGTGTATTTGTTTTGTTAACATTTATTTTACAAAAAAGGCTTCATTTTTATGATTTGACTTCAATATAACAGACCTGATTCTCTACATCAAAAGTGTTTTTGCTGATGAAAAAAAGCTGCACAGTCAGGGGGAAAATGTCATGAATCAAAAATATCAACCTAAAGTATCATGTTTTAATTCAATCAACTGCTGCTCTACAAAAATGTATTGCTGAATGTTTCGATTCATGAGAAAAAGGGTGAAAAAAGGGTGACATTATGGAAGTTGGCACTTTCCACAAACAAGTCACAAACCTGCTACTGAATGTCTTGGAAATTTACCATAAGGGTTTTTTTCTTTTCTTCAACAAATGTCTGTGAAAGATGGTTCATATCCTTCAGAAAATGCTGAATAGTATTTAATATTTATTTTGCTGCCTGCTACTATTTTAAATAAAATATAATAAATGATTTTAAATTGTAAAAAAAATATTGGAAGTCAGTGTTTCCATCTGTCTAAAAGACAAGATTTTAATTCGTCTTTTCTCTACATTTACAGCAATATTTGCAGTCTCTAAGAGTTTATTAAGAGCAATCCATTATTTGTATTTGCATTCTAGTCTGTACTAGTCTTATATACGGTTATGAAATAGAATTCATTTGCATTTGTTAACCAAATTTACATACAAGTCAATTCATTCATTCATTCATTTTCCTTCGGCTTAGTCCCTTTATTAATCAGGGGTCACCACAGCAGAATAAACCGCCAACATATGCAGCATATGTTTTATGCAATGAATGCCCTTCCAGCTGCAACCTAGTACTGGGAAACACCCATACACTATCACACTCATACACTACGGACAATTTAGCTTATTCAATTCACCTATAGCGCATGTCTTTGAACTGTGGGCAAAACCGGAGCACCTGAAGGAAACCCATAGGAACACGGAGAGAACATGCAAACTCCACACTGTAATGCCAACTGACTCAGCCGGGACACAAACCAGTGACCTTCTTACGGTGAGGTGACAGTGCTAACCACTGTGCCACCCATATGAGTAAATTAATACAAGTAATTTAAATAGCTTAACTAGGTTAATTAGGCAAGTCATTGGACAACAGTGGTTTGTTCTGTAGCAAAAAAAACTAATTACTTCATAAGCGGCTAATAATATTATGATAAACAACTTTGTTTAAAAACTAAATTTTAAACCTGCTTTTATTCCTGCCAAACTTAAAGAAATAGTTGAATATATAATCATACAAAAAGATAAAATATTATAGAAAATACATTGAGAACGTTCTTGCTCTTTGAGAAATATTTGAAAATTGTTTTTACTTTTTTACTTTTTTATTTTAATAGAAATGTCACAGCAGAGCTTATTAGAGGTTATTCAAATGCCTTGTCTTCAAAGATAAATTATGAATGTCAACATACCAAGAACTGTTTTTATTCTTTACCTACAATGGATGCAAATGGGACCACCATCTTATGAACACGCCTATGAAATTGATTGAAATAAATTGAATACATTTTTTGGTATCTTTCCCAAGTAATGTTTAAAGGTGTGGTATTAAAAAATTACCATAATATGTTTGCAGATATTTAAGTAACATGCCAAGTGAACGTTCATGTTTATCTAAAAAGCGAAAGATTTTCTGTCAAAAACAAAGTCAGATACTCTGCTTTGAAAATTGGCGTTACGTGCCAGAACGACCCATTTTTTTTCTCAGATCTCAGGGTTGTCTTGGTGGAAAACAGTGTATGTTTCATTCCGTTAGAAAGGCTCTCAAAGCATGTGTCCACGAACAAAAGGCGACCTTCAGTAGACTCCGAAATGAGACACAAACTCCACATGAGTTCCACATGAAGTCATTAATTAGCAAATAATATAATTATTACGAACGCAACCTTTAGTTGAGCAGGTTACATTGTAACCTCGTGTCCTAACAACACGCTACGTGATGAGATTTGCAGTGATAAGCAATTTGGCTGCACCAGACGAAACACGACAGAAATGTAAAAACAGCCATTCAGAAGCACAGAATAGTGCACTTACTGCACTCTAGCAAAATAGTAAGGTTTACAGTCTAACTAACACATATTAAACCTCTTTAATATTAAATGTACATGCTGAATCACTGACATGTGTTGGTTTTGAGTCACAGCTCTAAAGTTTAATTTCAAACGGTGAACTGAGGTGAACTTTCTGCTGCTGCTTACAGCAGTATGGCAATAAAAGTCATGTAAAATGGCATTCAAACTCACATTATTAGCATTCAACACTGAAGATAGCACATAAAGTGTTCCTGAGCTGATCATTGTCAGGTTTCTGTTGTTTAGCTGTGAGAAATAAAAGCCAATTCTAAAATATAACTTTAAGGTGTTGCTTAGGACAAAAACTATGGAAAAATGGAAAATATTCCTTCTATCACGTGCCGTTGCTTTTATTTAGAACACAACTTAAATCAACCTTTAGGCTCGAGAGTCAGGCTTGCTCCTGTTGATGTTGTCAATCTGCCAACCTGCCCTTGTGTTTGTTTTAAAGCAGCAGTGCAATACCTAGTTCAACCACTGGGTGTCAAACTTATATACTGCACCTTTAACAGAGCATTGACATTCAAATACATATATTTTTACTTTGACTTCAGCTGCTTTCTTGGTTTGCTTTTGTGCTGCTATGTTGGCCAACACTAACACCACTAGTAGGTGACACGTTGCTCAAGCGATTATTTCTAAATAAATTGCTATTTTGAACGAAAGCAAGCATGTCTTTATGAATCAATCATTGGCTAGTGTGATTCGTTCAAAAACAAATAAAATCAGGAACAAAACATCTGTGTTGCTCTGAGATGTACAAATGTTCTGCTTTTTACAAAAAAAAATATATATATATATAAATAAATACTTACCTTGAGGGCTAAAACATTATAATTAACCCCAAAAGACATGCTCAATCGACCCATAGCAGCACGACTCCAGTTATTTCACTGGTTGAAATCATGTGGGACTTGTTGAGGGTGAAAAGTAATGCACGACGCTCGGCTTGCGCTTGACAAGCTTGTCAAAACATTGCGAGAATTGGCTTTGTGGCCGATGAGCCTGATTTGAGCTGAACCTGGACCCGTGTGGCTGACGGCTTCACTAATGGCTCTGGTAAATCATTCAGAAGCCTGAATGTGCCATTAACTACATCACAACGCCTCAAAGCTGGGCTAATGTGTGGATAATGACAGTGGGGAGACCTCACTGCACCAGGATAATGGAAAATTAACCTTTTTAAAGGGCAACACAGATGCATCTCTCTGGAGTCAAACAGAAACAACAATTAGATGCTGTTGCATTCAAAGTCAAGATGCTTTAGCAAATGCATCTAAAACATCTGTGGGGTTTTCAACTACTAGAGGAGCAACTGTACACATGTTTGTCCTGTACTTTTTAATAGGATTGGGTATGAATCTGCACAAACCAAAAGCACTTATGTGAGGAGGTTGTTCTAAAGGCTGATTTATTATTTGTGCTTCAAGCGAATGAGTATGGTCTGGTGCAGCCTTAATAAGGTTGCATAGAACTCGCCATGGCTGACGCCAACACTGACGAGCACCTGTCAAAAAAACATAACTACACGTCGCAACAAAACGTAGCACAAGCTCTGTCATTAGTCAGTTTGGTAGCAGTGACGAACGTGAGCGGTGCTGAGAGCTGCAAGCCCAATGCAGTGAGTGTTTACAAGTGTTGAATCCTGAGAAGGAGCTCCAGATAGAAACTTTTGCTTTAACCTTATGATTAAAGTTGTTGCATCCGCCAGTTCCCGCCTCTGAATGAGCGAGTTTGAGCTACTTATAGCTTTCAGAAAAAACAAAACACGGACGAACATAAAAACCTACTGCCAGCTAGCGTTTTGGTAGTGTTACTGCAGAGCAACACAAACAAGACACAGAAGTATAAATGCACCACTATGCGCAAGGTAGGCGCCGTGGGTCACGCCGACCACTCGAAGCAGAAGTATAAATCAGCCTTTTTACTGCACACAACAAGCGACAGACCGGAAGGTATTGCTTTTCAATTGTTAATGTTGTTGTTTTTTTTACTTTTTGAATAAACTATTAAAAACACATTTCTATTCATAAATGAGTAATAATTTTTTTATGCTGTCTCCACATCACATTCCCTTCAAATTTTTTTGCGGTCTATGAATTTCTAGTATTCATTCATTCATTCATTCATTCATTCATTCATTCAACCATGCTGAACGTACGGTGAATAAAGGCTCTTGCTTTTCCACTCCTTTATTTTAGACATCGCGAGAATCAGCTTCTCACCCATGGTGCATGACAAAACTGAAAATTCTGTGAGACTGCCACAAGGGGACGTATTCCAACAGTCATGTCCTAATGTCGTGTGCAGTGCAAAGGCGGCTTAAAGGTTTGTACACACCGGGACGCTTTTCGTTTGCGTTTATGACATTTTTCTGGATTCAAACCCAAGCGATTTTCACAGGCATTGAGCAGAAAAGTATGCAAAATCACTCCTTGACGTTAGATGGCGCTACACAACTTTAAGCTCCTGACACCCGCTTGTAACACAGAGAAAGAAGACAAAGCTGACACGCTTGTTGTTATGGATGGTTCAAGTAGCAGCTTCAGCTCTAGCAATAAAGAAATTATTATTTTCAATAAATTATTTGCAATAAGCAGCTCCACGGTCATCACGCCTCTGGGCATCTTCTTCAATGTGTGCTCGCATTGACAGTGTTGCGCTTGAGCGCCTCCAAGTGCTGTTTACTGTAACTTCAGTAGCTCCGTGCACGTGAGCAAAAGTGCCAATCTGATTGGTGGAGTAGGTTTTGACGCGGCATGTCAAAACAAAAAAACGAGCATGTGGCGTTTTTTTAAAAATGACACTTTTGCGCCTAGCGTTTTGCGTGTTGGTGTGCATGATCACATTGACGCCCTTTATTTAATCAACAGTAAACGTCAACGGAAAACGCGAGCAAAAAAACGTCTCGGTGTGCACGGGCCTTAAGGCTACGACTACACTAGTCCAGATCAATTTGAAAACGGCTTTCGCCTAAAAATTACCTATATTCACAATATTAATTTCTGGAACTACTTTGGGAAAATGGTGAATAAATTACATTTTTGGGTTAACTCCCCCTCTACAGTATAAAAATTCTAATTGTTTATTTTAAGACACAATTTCAGTAAAGCCCTGGGATTTTTGTTTAGTTATGCATGTCTGTATGTAAATGAGTGTATAAATAAATAAAATAAATAAATAATTGTATCTATACAATCTACACACACACACATACAATCTACACACACACACATACATATACATACATACATACATACATATATACATATATATATATATACATA
>CAIGQZ010033189.1:2247788-2262388 GCA_903798205.1 Danio tinwini
ATATATATATATATATGTACAAATGCATTTCGTTGCTCTGTTAAAAAAAATAACTTGGGAAATCTTTAAAAAAATTGTTGAAACTTGGTGATTTGAAGTGCTTCTTTTATCATTTATAAAACAATTTAGATAAAAAGTAGTACCATAATTATTTAAAATCACTACAATTGTATTTTACAGTGTTGAATTTCGCGATATTTAAATTTCTGTGCTTGACAGACTGTAGAAGACAATAGACAACCTAAAGGTGTTACTTACAGGAGCCACAATCTTTCCAGTCTGTCCGACCTGCATGTCGTTGGGCACATACCCAGCGTCAACCGCAGCTCTCGAGGCGCCAACTACAAGAAAACACAACAGATTTCATGTTTACATTTATTTAAATAACCTGACCATATACTAACATCAAAAATAGAATCAAGCTTAAAATGAATAAATTAAGCAGTGTACCGGCTGCATTCAGCTTGTCTGCGAGGTCGTACAGAAGTTTGAAGTTGTCGCCGCTCTTCAAGCCCCTCCCTGTTATGACAGAAAGACGGAAGATGGGCATAAAATATGAAGTTACTGTTAAGGTTATGACTCCAGCAAGATCAATAACGTCTCAGTTTACTATTGATTTTCCTGAGGATGAAAAAAAACAACAACAACAGCAGTCTGTAAATTTCAAGGGAATACCCAACATCATGAGCTTATGTGCAAACAAACAATGGAGGTAAACACAAAGATGATGCAGTCCCTGAGGAAAGCAGAATTACTTTACAGGTTAATAACAATAAAAAAAACACCATCAATAAAGTATGAGAGTTAGACTTTACTGGCTTTAAGATATTTACAAAGCAATATTACATAACTAAAATACATTTTTATTAAAATGTAAAAATCTAAATAATTATGTTATGCTTCTGCTGTTATGGATTGTTAGTCCATAACACACTGGTTATTATGGATTGTTTTTTATCAACATTTATTTATATAGACATTAGTATATCTGATTAACTGCATTTTTACATGTTCTATGTCAAAATATGCAAATGACGTATTACCACCCTACTTTGCATAAAATTCTACAACCAAAATTGGAGTAATGGACGAATTTAGGTTTGAATTCTTGTTTCTTTTTTTGGCAAATTAGAGACAAATATTTTTGTAGAGGGGTTTTGAAAATCTGCAGTGATATAAACCACACACAGGTGCTTTGCAAATCAGGTTATCTTCTGTTTATTCCATATTCGTTTCCAAACAAAAAAAGGAAAACTAAGAAAACAGCCATTTTCGTTTGATCTTTTTGCTCACAAAAACAAAAAAAGCTAGATGTTGGCTTGATTTTCATTTTATTGTTTAGGGTAGAAAAATTAATAAACAACTTTAAAATTCATTATACACATGTAGGCGGTGCTGAAACGCCCATTTTCCTCACCCAGATTTATATATATAAGTATAACATTTTTCTAAAATTTGACTGAAATACGCAAATGAAATATGAGCTATTATGCATACGTTTCTACACGCAACAAAGAAAGAATTCAGGCTCAAAATTATTGTTTCTTTGTTTTGACACAAAGTCAAAAATTTTAGAGAGGGGATTTTGAAAATCTCTGCAAGCTCTGTTAATAACACAACTACATTATGTGCACAAATCTTTGGCAAGACTTTTATTTTGATGGTACCTAATGCACATTTTGTTGACTAAAAATTGCATTGCAACTACATGCCAATTAAAGGTTCAGTATGCAAGTTTGACACCCAGTGGTAGAACTAGGTATTGCACTCCTGGATCAAAACAAACATAAGCACAGGTTGCCAGATTGAGGACAGGAGCAAATGATTTAAACAGTGTTCTAAATAAAAGCAACGACACAGGATAGAAGGAATATTTTTCATATTAAATGGAGTTTAGTAAATATTTGAGAAAAAAAACCCAAAAAACACTAGAGCGAATGTGTATCAGGACAAGTGTGATTCCCACCTCCAGATACCACGACTTTAGCGCTGGTGAGTTCTGGCCGGTCACTCTTGCTCAGCGTTTGCTCCAGCCACTCCGAGACTCCCACCGGCGCAGACGGAGAGACTGCAAAAAACAGCAACATCTTGTGAGGAGACGCTAAATAAACAGGCCAAGCTCTTCCAAAATAACCCTTTAAAGTCAACCTTTAAACAAACGGGCCCATCAAAAGCTTGCAGCGGAAAGGAGGATTATATACAGCACTAAATACTGTAAACCTTTGTGTGTGGTTCAGATGGGCCTTAAAGCCAAACATGAGTGTGTTTAACTTCATCAAACGCAGAGTACCTTCCTCCAAAGCGCCGCTGCCGCCTCCTGCAGCCGCCGGCTCGAATGAAGTTCCTCTAACAGTGAACACCTTCACGCTTTCATTGCACTTCACTGTGCTCAGAGCATTTCCTGTGGAAGAAGACAAAAGGGGATGCTTTTTTGTTGTTGTTGTAGTTTATTTGTGCTACCGCTTAGGATTTTATTTTTACTTTATCACTTTCAGTAAGTGATAGAACCTTGTTTATTAAAAATATCAAGGCAAACTGGGTTAACAACAACGAAAATAATATACAACCTACAACACAAAACATTACAAAGTAATTAATTGTGGAAAATTGTACAATTAAGCTTTTTTGTACTGACAGCAGTACAACAGTAAATACAACGAAAAAAGCTGATGAAAAATAAAACATTCATACACACACACACACAATTTGTATTAGGGATATCAATGCACATTTCAACTAAATGAAAATCATTGATCAAATACAGTTTAAGAAACATTTATGATAGACAGACATAGACGGAATTTTATATTATATTTTAAAAAAACTATTATTTAAGACCAATTTCTAATTTAAATGTTGGACTCGCAGTTTATTTATTTTTTTAAATTTTATGATTTATTTATTATTATTTGTATTATTTTGTTAATAACGAATTGCAACAAACCAATATTTAAAAACAAATTATATATATATAAAGATAGCAATGGATGGTATTAGCACAACTACCTTATGTAATTATGCAAACATGAATATGTAAATATGACAAGTAAATATGACCTGTAGCATGCTTAAATTTCATACAAAATGGTTTTAAACAAATCATTACGTAATAAAAAGCTAATCAAACTAAAAGAAAAATACATTTATTATTTATGAATCATTACAATCCATTCATTCATTTTCTTTTCGGCTTAGTCCCTTTATTAATCTGGGGTCGCCACAGCGGAATGAACCGCAAACTTATCCAGCATGTGTTTTATGCAGCAGATGCCCTTCCAGCCGCAACCCATCTCTGGGAAACATTCACACACACTCATTCGCACTCATACACTACGGACAATTAAGCCTACCCAATTTACCTGTACCGCATGTCTTTGGACTGTGGGGGAAACCGGAGCACCTGGAGGAAACCCACGTGAACGCAGAGAGAACATGCAAACTCCACACAGAAACGCCAACTGACCCAGCCGAGGCTCAAACCTGTGACCCAGCGACGTTCTTGCTGTGAGGCGACAGCACTACCTACTGCGCCACTGCGTCACACAATCATTACAATAACAATTGTAATTATTAATAAATAAGTGGATAAATAAAAAAAAAAGTTGGACTCCCAGTATAAAACATGCTATATATTTAGTTTATAATAATCTGTATTAACTGACAAATTACTACTTGGCATAATGAAAAACCATTTAATCACCATTCAATCAAATACTTAAGATAAAATCTAAATCATAACTTTATACTTAATATAATATAAGGCAACATGGTGGCTCAGTGGTTAGTGCGGTCACCTCACAGCAAGAGTTTGCATGTTCCCCGTGTTGGTGTGGGTTTACATGCTCTGGTTTCCCCCACAGTCCAGACACATGCGCTATAGGGGAATTGAACTAAATGTGTGAGAATGTGAGCGTGTATGGATGTTTCCAAATACTGGGTTGCAGCTGGAAGGGCATGTGCTGTGTAAAACATATGCTGGATAAGTTGATGGTTCAGTCTGCTGTGGCAATGAAGCCAAAGGAAAATGAAATAATATAATATAATATAATATAATATAATATAATATAATATAATATAATATAATATAATATAATATAATATAATATAATATAATATAATATAATATAATGACCAATTTCAGATAAAGTGGCAGACTTAAGCTAGATATTAGTCATCTAATAAATTGTATTAAAGACATTAACATGCATATGGCATAATGAATAGCATATCATCACTGAATGTTCATTTAAATACTCTAAGAATAATTATTAAAAATTGTATCATCAAGGATCCTCCGACTGAAAACCTCCAACATAAATGAATACCCCAAGTGGTAAAATACCACTTTTAAAGTGCCATTTTGCATGAAAAACATTTATATCTGATTTAAATTTCAATAATAAAAAAAAAAAGTCTCATAAATACAATTTTTACAATCACTTTCTGAGCTTGCCAAACACAAAGTGGCCAGAGTAATTAGGAAGAATATATGACCGTGTATTTTATGGATGAAAAACGATGAACAGAAAATAAAATACATGCAAAGTGGAACAAAAAGTCTCCGGGGTCCCCGTTAGACGTAAAAAACAAATATTTAAAATTAAATATACGGTTTATTTAGAGTCAGTTTGAGCTCAGAGCCAGACTCCTAAATCACAAGTTCACACTAAACAAAGAGAAAAATACGCAGCATATGAGATGATGGTTATATATGAAGACTGAACTGAACATAGAGAAAAGAAGCTGCTGGGGCATTTGTTTCAGTATTTACCGGCATAAATGGTCCTCACAAAAGTGTCTGGAGATTTGATCTCAATGATGTCTGAAATGGGAGCCACATCCAGCTTGGCAGCCACTCGAGGAAGGAGATTCTAGAAAAGCAGAAACAAACAATAATATTAGAGAAATAAAAGGATGCATTTGAAGCTCTTGGACACGTTTTAAAGGAACACAGCTTCCCTGGAGTTAAACAGGTGAGTTTTACCATTTTTTAATCCATTCAGACGATCTCTGCTTCTGGCAGGAGCACTTTTAGCTTAGCTTAGCATAAATCATTAAATCAGATTAGACCATTAGCAACTTACTTAACCAAAGAGTTTCAATACTTTTGCTCTTAAAAGCTTGACTACTCTGTAGTTAAATTGTACGGAGACCCGAAAGGGACGTGATGTTGGGGGAAAAAAATGGGTGGAAGAAAAAAAAAAATAGGTGGGAGAAAACAGAAGCTGATTTGGGATCAGTTTATCATACGGAGCACGTCCATCAGTCAGCGCTTATACGTGCATTCGCTGATTTAGAGGTTGCAAAAGGGCAATGATCGACGTACAGCTTGAATGGAAAGAAAGTGAATACAAACGTTTTTTTTTTTATTTCAGCGTGCTTTTAAAATTAAAAATATATCAGAAATATGGGAAAATACTTAATGATAGCGGGATAGAATGGTAAAATACGGGAGAATCCTGGCAAAAATGGGAGGGTTGACATGTATGAAGTAAACAGGAAGCATTTGTGGAAAAACATCTTTGCGAGGGAACACAAATTTATTTATATATATATATATATATATATATATATTTTTTTTTTTTTTATGTATTTATTTATATATAATATATATTATAAATAAATAAATCAATCAAAAAATATATATATATATAAATAATGGAAGTTATGTTTTGTTTTTTTTTCCCCACAATCACGTCCCTTACGGGTCTCCGTAAAATTTTGTACCAAGACCAACCAAAAAATTTAAAGTTGCTATTATCTAGGCCAATATGGCTAGAAACTATACTCTCATTCTGGTTTAAGTGTTTAAAGCACCAGATAAGCAACTACAAATAGGCAAGTAATAGGAAACTAATTTTAATATTTAAAAATATAAAAAAGTGCAGAAACACATATAAACATACATAAAAATGTATAAAGAAACTTATAAATAAATGTAATAATAGAAAAGTTATGTAATATGACTTAAAAAAATCATAAAAAAACATTATATAAATGAATAAATGTAAAAGAAAAATACAATAAAATAAACAGATATTGTATTTTAATTCAATTTTATCCTAAATTCATTTATTATTTTTTCTTTATTTTCTGCATATATTTTTTTATCTATTTTTTATTCTTTTTAACTTTAATTGACTTGTTTTTGCCTTTATTTTCAAATGTATTTATGCGTTTATTTTTTCTGATATGCTGCGTATTTCTGTATTCATTTATTTTTGCTTGGATTTTTTTTCAGTCTGTTACTCAGTCTGTTAGCTACAACACATTATTGGTTCAGAGCCCACGAATAGAAAAATCTATTATTTTAGAAAACAACAACATACTTTTCACTTTGATTTTCAGACTTTTTTGTATTACAATCTACATGCTACATACATGCTAATCTGCATAAATTTCTAGAACAAAAGTCTGAATGACACTGACATAAGATTAGAATTAAAAATATTAGAAGGTTAGAATTCCAGCTTTGTTGTTGTTATTGTTTTTTTAACACCGTCTCAAAGGTTTTTACAAAGAGAATTTTTAGAATTTCTTTGAATCACACCTTAATAAATAACCCCACCCTCACACACAATTTTTCTTGAATAATTATTTGTCTAATATAATCAGGCATATGAAGAATGAACAAATCCCTCTGTGAAAAGCTTCAGAATATAGACAGTTTGAGTTTGATGTATGTTTAATTGGGGGAAAAAAATTATTTTGAGGTATCAACCTTCAAAAATAAGTATTATAATAGAAATCTACCACAAAAAATTTATCAAGAAAGACAAAAGAAACACTTAAGTGCATTCTGGAGACTTTATATACATTACAAGAAAAAAAAAACTTCTTGAAAAGCCATAAATCCCAAAATCATCTTTTCCTGTAATGTTTCACCTTAAGCCATTACAAGACGTTCATCTTTACCTACAGGTTTGATTTGTTGGGGTATAGCGTTATTTGGGCAGGCAATGATCAAAAGCCAGTTTGAGCGCATGTCTGAAAACTTTAGCCGTCCTGCATCGCAGACAAAATAAATATGGTTGAGTCTGAAAAAGAGCTCTAAGTTATGTCTAGAGGTGAAAAATATTGCATCGTGGTAATGCAAGTGTTTTATATAGTGACATAATGAAACCAAATCCACCACTTAAGAATCCATCAAATAAAATACATTTAGCCAGTGAGGAAATTGAGACTAATACATCTCTTTGGTCTGGGGTTAGGCTACATAAGATACTGTTTAATGTATTACAATTCAATTTAAATACCATTAGATCTGCTGCCTGACAGTTTGGCTGTGGAATGACAAATAACTGTGCGTATAATAGAGCCGCACTTATTGAGGACGGACTTCACAATTCCAGAAGAAAGAAGTCTGATAGGGGATCAGCAGTATAAGAGGTTCTAATCCATTCCCCATTTGTGCTTTTTCCTTTGGGAAATAATCGAATAACTCTGGAATGAGAGCAACTACTCACTCCTGAATTAAGTAAAGCATAGCTACACTAATCATTGATGCATAGAAAAAAAGTTCAATTTATATACAGTTCAAGTCAGAATTATTAAATCCCCTTAGATTTTTGTTTTTAAATATTTCCCAAATTATGTTTAACAGAGCAAGGACATTTGTCTGAATGTTTTTCTTCTGCAGAAAGCATTATTTGTTTTATTTCGGCTAGAACAAAAGCAGTTTTTATTTTTTTTAAAAAACCATTTTAAGGTAAAAATTATTAGTCCCTTTAAGCTATATATTTTTTTCGATAGTCAGAGCAAACTACTGTTAAACAATGATTTGCCCAATTACCCTAACCTAATTAACCTATTTAAGCCTTTAAATGTCACTTATAGCTGTATAGAAGCGTCTTGAAAAATATCTAGTAAAGTATTATTTACTGTCATCAAGGCAAAGATAAAATAAATCAGTTATTAGAAATGAGTTATTGAAACTATTATGTTTAGAAATGTTGAAAAACTCTTCTCTCCGTTAAACAGAAATTGGGGGAAAAAATAAACAGGGGGGCTAATAATTCGACTTCAACTAATTAATTAAGGTTCATAAATAAAATAAAATTATAATAAAAACACATTAAAATTACAAAATAAAATGTAATTAACTAAAGGGGGAAAATAGATCTTAAATACTAAATATTTTTATACATTAAGAGTTTTAATTAAATAAATGAATAAGAATCAATCACGAACCAGATGCAAACATAATTTTGTACAATTTTTTAAACGTCATAAATAGAAATACACTAAATTGAAATGTCAAAACAAGGTATTTCAAATTAAGCCAAAGTTCATTATAAAAAATAATCCCATCAAAACAAAAATTTATGTTAATTCAGTTTATCGGATTACAAAATGAAGTAAAAAATAAAAAAATAAATAAAAATTACAAAACCAAGCCAAAATGTTGAATTAAAATTGTACAACTTGATAAGTTCATGATCAAATAAAAGAACATGTCAAATTTATCTTCATTTTCATCAAATAAAGAAAAATGAATGTAAAATTAAAATAGGCAAAATGCTTTAGAAAATAATAAAAATATGTCAAATTTCTCAAACATTTTTTAACATTAAATTTTTTTATTACAAATATGAATAATAAATCAATCAAAAATTCATTTTGTTCAAAATGTAATTTTGTACATACTGATAAATCATTAAATAGAAATACACTAAATAAAATATCAAAAAGAAAAAAAAGTATATCAAATTAGGGCAAAGTTTAGTTGTAATTATTATAAAAGTTTAGTTGTAAAGCATAATAAAAAATAATCTTACCAAAATAAAAATATGCTAATTATGTTCATCGGATTACAAAACAGATCAAGACAGAAATAAAATTAATATTTTATCTCAAGAACAAAACTAAGCCGAAATGTTGAACTAAATCTGTACAACTTGATAAAAGTTCAAACAAATTATGAACTTACTATTAAAATTGATTGCTCATATCAGGGGTGCCCAAACTCGGTCTTGGAGGGCCGGTGTCCTGAAGAGTTTAGCTCCATCCCTAATCAAACAAACCTGAACAGGATAATCAAGCTCTTACTAGATATAATTGAAACTTCCTGGCAGGTGTGTTGAAGCAAGTTGGAGCTAAACTCTGCAGGACAATGGCCCTTCAGGATCGGGTTTGGGCATCCCTGGCATAGATGATTACATTATAACACAGAATTAATTTCTGCCATGCTGACATTATGTCAACATAGTAACGTCAAATAAAGATTTGTCAATTTGACAACCATTAGAAAAAAAGTTTAAATATGTCAGTAAGTTAATCAATTTAACAAAACACAAAGACAAAAAAACAAAGTTCTGTGTTCTATTTATAATATTATATTATTTATCTGAATTCATGATCTAATAAATAATAATAATAAATGATAATAATAATGCAAAAATGTACAACAAAATAATGTTTACTATGTGAAATAATCATTAATTTAATATTTTTTATTAAAGTAAATTGAGTCAAAAAAATTGGTTACAAAAATAGTTTGACCTGCTACTAAATTATCACATCAAATATTTATGTTTACAATAAAAAAATAGAGAAAGAAAAGGGGGAAAATTTAGTATTAAAAAATGTGTTTAATCTGATGAATGTTTCTCAGTAAAATAAAGTAACCACAATGTAGTTTTCCCCCCACATACACTTGAAGATTCATTAATAAGCAACAGCATGTCAAACCTTTCAGCCCAACAGTCAATCTCTGTATTAGATTTACCTTTCCAAAAGCAGACGCTCCGGCACAGATGTGTGTGAAACTGAATTGCTTCTGGGTCGCCAAGATGAGGGGCGTCAGCTCCTCTGCGAAAGAGACAGAAATCAGCTTTTCCTTTCTTTATACCACAAAACACTTCCCAATTTGTAAACAAAACCTCAAATAAAGTCGGCTTACCTGGTAATAATCCTTTATAGGCTTCATGCTGAGCTACCAGAACTTTCTTCACCCCTTGAACTTTGGACAGCTGCTCTGCAACCTGTTGAGAGAGTCATATTAGATTCTCTGGCTATTTTAAACAAAGCCAGATCAACTTTTCTATCAAAAAAAATAAAATAAAAAAAAGACATCAACAATAAATAACACAAGCTACAAATCTAAAAAAAAAGTGTTTTAAGGTTTTCTTTTAATAGTACTTCAAGAATTTTTGACAGATTCACATTTAACACATATTTCCTTTAAAGTCTCTCCAGATGAAAATCATGGTCTGATAACATTAGAATTGAAGCCCTTTAAACATAACTTTAAAATAAAGCAGAGCTGGGAATCAGATCTCAATCATGTTTTCACAGATGAGGAATGGTCCAAACTGTGATCAACAAGCTCCAGCCACTCTTTTTCATATATTCTTGCTTTGTACAGTGCTAAGCACTTTTTGGGCATCAATTTTTAAATCACTTTCTGAATAGATATCTTCAATTTCTCAATATTAACTTCTTTTAGATATTGAGCCATGCCCCCTAGTAGCATTACATGGACTTAACCCTACAAATGTTTCCTTGTCATTTACAGTCAAAGGCACTCGCTTTGTTTAATTATTGCTAAAAGGCTTATAACACTGAAATGAAAAAATCCTTCTCCATACAGTTATGTACATTGGATACATGATCTGATGCAGTCTATGCAAATAGAAAAGATTAGGTATACAGTTTGCTGTAATACAGAAAACATTTGACACTATTTGGCAACCCTTCATCTTACATCTAAAAAAATTAAAATATATATTTTTAAATAATAAAAAACGTTTTAGTAGATAAATAGTAATAGTCATCGATGACGCAAGGCAACGGTACATAGTGCGAGTACGGCCTAAGGCACTCAGCCTGCGGCCTTATGCCAACGCACTCCTCCCACCAGTGCCAATATACAGCCATATTGCACTGCTACTCCAGTGATATTGCTCATGTATATATTGTTCTGTATTGCTGTAAGGCCTAATATGTGTTACTTTTATCTGTTATTTTATCCATATTATTAATTAATTTTTTTTTATTTGGTTTGTGTTTTTTTATATTTGTTCTTAATTAAAAAATATGTTATTGTATTGCTGAATTCAGAAAGAAAGAAAGAAAATGTGAGCTAATTACTAGATAGGAGCAGTTGATGTCTTTTGATTCTTAGTATTTGGTGCTGCGGCTCGCTGACTAATATGCATCAATAAAAACTAACTAACTTAAAAGTTAAACTAAAAAATTGTGCATTACAGAAGTAAGTTTAACAGTTTGGTTTACGTTGCAATATTGACATTTGGGGGGGGGGGGGGCATGACATCTGTGTAAACAACCTCATCATGTCTTGAGTTGATTAAAAAATAAAAAATTTAATAAAAAAAGAAAGAAAGTTTGACTTTCCTCCTACTACTGGTTGGATTTAAAAAAAAAGATTAATTTTGAGCACTGATCCCACTCTTTTTGCAATTTGTTAACCCTTTATCTGCCCCACCAAGAAAAAAAATGTTTGGATTGCATTTATTTAATCCTAATGTCGCTAGTTAACACCCTCAATGCATTTTTTTTCAACACATCCCATAATTTCTAAAATATCAACCTCTACCAAATGGTAAATATATCGGTTTATGGTAAAAGTACCAAAACTAATACATACTGTGAAATAATGAAAATATGAAGTGTATTTATTTATTTTAAAACTATCAAAATAAAACATTTTTGAATACTAAATCATCTTTATTTTTTGAAGTACGCAATAAAATATTTCTGATTCTCATTTAACATGTATTCTTTTTTTCTTTCTTTTTTTTTTTACAATAAAACCAAAATCAAGAGTATTAGTGGAACAGGACTACGTTTGTTTTATTTATTTTTTGTAAACCAACAATGACAGACCTTTTAAACGGTCATTACTTAAAACAGTTAAAATATGGTCAAGCATTTGGTAGAGCAGGCAGTAAGAATATAGCCTTTTACCAAAAAAAGAAGAAGAAAAACACACAATCAGACACCAGAAAGTTGCTTGACATAAATCAATGGGAAAGACAAGATAATACCTTCGCACAGTTTGTTCCAGCAACCAAACAGGACACCTCACTGCCCAGTTTTGTAGCAGCAGTGATGGCGTTCAATGTGATTGGTGTCAACGTCTCATTATTGTGTTCGGCAACAACGAGAGTGCTCTGAAACCTCTGAATCAGGCCAGACTGGAGAGAAAAAGGACATCAAAAGTAGTGTATCTGACTGTGAGATGTAGACAACTGGCATGAACTTTCACCCAAATAACTGCTGAGATTACTATAAAGCCATATTGTCCTTAAAGGTCATTAGAAACATGAAATATAATTGTTAGCTTACACTTTTGACTAATCAGACATAATGTAAATAGTAAAGTAGGTCACATTTAATAGTATTGTAGGTCAATGAGTTACTACTGTTTACATATTGCATAACCTTGACAGACAGCTAGTTAGCTTTGTTTATTAATCACTCGTACTGGCTTTATTAACTCATAAACTAGCTTATATTAATGCTAACGATGGCTAAAAGTGTCATAAACAGTCATAGTCGATAATTATGTCAAGCGTAATTAAATGACGCAATACTGTGAGAATTTGTAAAGCTTAGCTAACATATTGTATAACGATTGAAAATGGCTAAACTAAACATGACATTGCGTTTTAATGAGCAAATATCAAAGATAACATATTAAAACAAGTTGAAATGCAAAACAATTGGAGTTTAATGACATGTCGAGCTGCTTCTGTTGACTGAGTTAGCCTGCGTGCTAAGCTAATCAATGAAGTGTGTTCCTGGCTAAAAATGGCAGAGACAACGAACAACATCCTTACATTAACGTGTGCATTTGTTTATGTCATTACGACGGATTTGTCTTACCAGTTGCCTGAGATTTGTCTTGTTTATTGCTTTGAGCATGATTACAGCAGTCCACTGTCAGCTGCCACACTGTCCCTGCTTTAGTAAGAGTGGATCATAGAGGTTGAGCTGAGCTCTCGCGAGAATTCGAGAGATCATAAGAAACACGCCTCTCTAATAAATCAATTATTTTGTAACGTACATTTTCTTATGATAATAGATGTGCAGTGAAAAAAATTTAAATAAAATTATAGCAGAGATTGAAATAAATATAATTTTATAATAGCATAATGGGCGGGGACTGTGTGAATATTTAATTAGGGGCGGGATTTAATTGTTGCTGAAGAGACTGCTTTCACACGGTGACTAGATCAGAGGTGTCCAAACTCGGTCCTGGAGGGCCGGTGTCCTGCAGATTTTAGCTCCAACTTGCATCAACACACCTGCAAGGATGTTGTTAGAAAGCCTAGTAGCTTGATTAGCTAGCCCAGGTGTGTCTGATTGGGGTTGGAACGAAACTTTGCAGGACACCGGCCCTCCAGAATCGAGTTTGGACACCCCTGCCGTAGATAAACAGTCTACTGAACTCATGGTTAGAATTTTATGGCTTTATTTGTGATTTTATATTAAAGACAGTGGTAAAGTCTTTAATTAGCTGCAATTTGTGTTTTCAGCAGAAAAATGTTGTTTGCGCCATCTTGAAGTATGAATTAATCTGAATTAAGATTCCTTTGTGGCTTTATTTCCCAATTTTAGCTATGTAATCTATATAGTTAGGTTATTATATTTAGATTTGACCTTTCGTGTGTTCAAGCACAAAATCTGGTATTTAAAATAAAATTTGGTTTATAAAATAAAAAAGTGATTATTTTTGACTTTTTGCATAGAGGTCGTTGATAAAATTATAATTTAACGTTTGCTCAAAAATTTTTAATTATAAAACACAAAGATAACATAGACTTGGCTATGACTTAACATGTTTAAAACAGCCTACGGCGTATTTTCCTCTCTATCTGTTTGTTTTCAGTTTAATTATAGCCAAACGATTAAAACAAATTGTTATTATAGGCTATACATTACTCTCCTATATGTCTCTTTGGCCTCCTTCAGACAGACAACACAGTTTCAGCCTAAATTAAATGTATTTCTTTGCAGGGTTAAGGGTCAAAGTCAAAGGTGAGGTTCGACAGGCGGTCATCCTATAGAGGATTAACAACACATATTTAGCATGATTGTCCGAATCATTTTCAGTTAAATAAAGGAGATCATTAATTATGGTCGACTCGCCTTTAAAATTTCTGGGCTATATTTACTTATAAATAGGATAAATTTGACCGATTAAACAAATTGAAGCTTGATTTATTGCGAAACACGAATTATTTGTAGCTCATTAACCTTTTTGCGGTGCGCAAGGAGCGCTTCGTTCAGTTGTAGGCAAATTTGTGTTGTGAGTCACTCCTGACATTTTCATTCATTGGAAGCAGAAGGGATTAAAGATTCATGTAGACCAGTTATGATTTGCAAAACGCAACGTTACAATGCAAAACGTGCAGAGAGAGAAACAACAACAAACAGGATTTTAAATTCGGACATTGTTAAAACTACTTTTTTAGTTCCAAAAAACGGCCACCTATAGTAACCTAATGAAATTGTTTGTTTGTTTGTTTGTTTTTTGTTTAAACTGAACAACACTGTAATGGCAAAACGAAGCTTTTTAAAAAATGTTTTGTGGAATTGAAAGTTTCCAGACATTTGGTTCTTCGTGAAATAAT
>CAIGQZ010033189.1:2284052-2297727 GCA_903798205.1 Danio tinwini
CACAACCCTAAACCCAACCATCACAGTTATTAATGTGTACACCTACCCCAATCCTAAACCCAACCATCACAGTTATTAACGCATACACCTACCATAACTTTAAACCTAACCATCACAGTTATTAAGGTGTACACCTACTCCAATCCTAAACCCAATCATCAGTTATTAACGTCTACACTTACCACAACCCTTAACCCAACCATCACAGTTTTTAACGTCTACACCTTCCCCAACTCTAAACCCAACCATCAGAGTTAACACACAGCCACGAGTTGCGGAGGCTTTCATACTTGATGCGCCCGGCATTGTACTGTTATTTGCAACGACAGTGGGTGATGCCGAGTAGGCTAACTGTCATGACAAAACGGATGAAGAAGTCCGCCATCTTGCAAACAACATCTAATTGTGAGATCTCGCCTGGTTCTACGAGATCTCAATAACTTCAAGTTATACCTCTAACTTAATTCGTGTGTGGTCCTGAAAAATCTCCATTCTGCAGCTATCTACCCCTTCCCCTTAGCCCTATGCCTTCAAGCTAAAGGGAATTGAGACACCTCTACCTCATCACGTGAACGAGGGGTAGGGGTAAGGGGAAGGGCTAATGGTAGAATTGGGATTGGGCCCTAATTACTGTTTATTTCTTTGCATTTAAACATTGTTAACTATAAAATCATAGGTCTCCTCAACTGACAACAGTTGTTTGAACTAAAATAGGGGGCTTCATGGCCCTTTAAGAGACAAGTTGGCTAAACCGAATGTGAACTGCATGTGGCTAGAGCTGAAGGATTTACCTGTATGAAGGTGGCCAGCAGCACACAGCTCATTTCCTGCTGCAGGATGACCTTGTTCTGCAGGTTATTGTAGCAGGCACAGATGAGCGAGGGGAAGAGCACTTTGATGAGTCGCGGGTGGCTGAAATACTGGAACGGCAGCTGACACAGTTTCTGCAACACGCTGGGCTGGCGGCCAGACTGCACAATCACCTGGAACACACACAGTGACAGCGTGCACACACACACACACACAGACACACACACACAGAACCAGTGAGGCCAAAGCCACAGCCAGCTGTAAATCAACCCGCCCCTCACTGCCCGTCCCACACGTAAATCTGCCACTAAAACAACACACAAACAGCCATTAAGAGGAGAAATAGAGGGCAGTGCCTCCCAGCGCACAATTACACTCCATAAAACACAGACAGGGACGCCTCATCCACTTCTGCTGAGAATGTACGCTGAACACACACAGGTTCAGATTTGCCTAATGGGAGGACACACTCGAGTCCCAGTTCAAATACTAGTGAGCTGCCTTGCTATACACTTTATACTTAGGCAGCACTGAAACGGACATAGGATATAATAAGAGACCAGTATGATTGTATATAGGTAGTAATTCACAATACACTAATTGCACATAGGAGACTCACCATTCTTTGGTTTCAAAAGCTCTTCCAGCAAGCATTTTTTGGTGTTTAAAAGAAGTCTGAAGACATCTAAACATAGATGCTTTTTCCTAAAAGAAGGCTAAAATTGAGCTGTTGGTAAACATCTAATAGACATCTAACAATAGCCCAAAACACAATACACAGGAATAAATGACTACACATGTGAAGTCTGTCTAATCTGTGTATTTGATGACTAGTCTAGTTTTGGGCTATTGTTAGACATATATTATGCTGGGTTCACATTAAACGCAGAAATAAGCATCCACACAAGTAAATTAAATTCACCGGTCACTTTATTAGATACACTGGGTTGGACCCCCTTTTGCCTTCAGAACTGATTTAATCCTTCATGGCATAGATTCAACAAGGTACTGGAAATATTCCTCAGAGATTTTGGCCTATATTTACATGATAGCATCACGCAGTTGCTGCAGATTTGTCGGCTGCACATCCATGATGTGAATTTCCCGTTCCACCACATCCCAAAGGTGCTCTATTGGATTGAGCTCTGGTGACTGTGGAGGTCCTTTGAGTACAGTGAACTCATTGTCATGTTCAAGAAACCAGTCTGAGATGATTTGCGCTTACTGACATGGTGCATTATTCTGCTGGAAGTAGCCATCAGAAGATAAGCAGAAGGTAAGCTGTGGTCATAAAGGGATGGACATGGTCAGCAACAACACTCAGATAGGCTGTGGTGTTGAAATGATGCTCAATTGGTTCTAATGGGCCCAAAGTGTGCCAAAAAATATCCCCCACACCATTACACCACCACCACCAGCCTGAACTATTGATACAAAGAAGGATAAATCCATGCTTTCATGTTGTTGATGCCAAATGCTGACCTTACCATCCGAATGTCACAGCAGAAATCAAGGTCCATCTAAACAGGCACGTTTCTCCAATCTTCTATTGTCCAATTTTGGTGAGCCTGTGCAAGTTGTAGCCTCAGTTTTCTGTTCTTAGCTGACAGGAGTGGCATGTGGTGTGATCTTCTGCTGCTGTAGCCCATCCGCTAGATCCGAAGATGCTCTTTCTGCACACCTCGATTGTAACGAGTGGTTATTTGAGTTACTGTTGCCTTTCTATCAGCTGGAACCAGCCTGGCCATTCTCCTCTGACCTCTGGCATCAACAAGGCATTTGCGCCCACAGAACTGCTGCTCACTGGATATTTTCTTTTTTTTTGGACCATTCTCTGTAAACCCTAGAGATGGTTGTGCGTGATAATCCCAGTAGATCAGCAGTTTCTGAAATACTCAGACCAGCCCGTCTGGCACCAACAACCATGCCACGTTCAAAGTCACTTGAATCACCTTTCTTCCCCATTCTAATGCTCGGTTTGAACTGCAGCAGATAGTCTTGACCATGTCTACATGCCTAAATGCATTAAGTTGCTGCCATGTGATTGGCTAATTAGAAATTTGCATTAACAAGCAGTTGGCCGGCGAGTGTACATACAAAGTCAATGCTTGTGCAAGAAAAGAGGCAAATTATTACTATGTGGCACAAATGACACGGAATGAGCGACACATTTGCAGTGAAAGAATGACATTTGCCTCAATCGTGTCAATTGGGCCAATACAAATAACTGAATTGAAAGTGAGGGATAACGATCCTGTGAGTAATCTAGAGCTGGTGATGTGGTACCTCGTGTTTGGTCTGAACCTAGATTTAGATTTTCAATGGCACTCTAAATGTAACCTTGTTTTAGCTTAGCTATGTTTAGATGTCTTTTATGTGTCAATTAAACACAAAATTGATTAGTGGGTACCAGCAGCTTCCCCAAAATCTAGTGATTTATCATTTAAGAATCAATGAAATACTTGCATCTAGGATGTGGCAAGTCTGTAGGTCAGAGAGTATAGATATACCAAGATGGTTCACTTGAATTACCATAAATGGTAGACAATGCAATGCAATCGGTCAAAATTGGTAGCATCGAGTCACTACAACTGCCATTACTTAAAATATAGCCAGCTCTACTGATCTCAGCTAAGCAAGTCAAAGGTCACATTGGCAAGAATCTCCATCAAGAGATGGAGAGAAACCAGGTTCAGTCAGGTGATCGAGTGTTACCTTTGTTCAAAAAAATGAAGAAAGCATATCTTCAGTTTAGCCAGTTAATGAATGGTTTTCAATGGTCTTGAGCATGATGAGTGCTCTTCTTGACAGATAAACAAGCTTTATTGATGCAAATTGATGCGTTATACTTAATACCTAGCCAAAATAGATTAAGTAGGCTAATATAAAGGTTGTAACAAATTGCTGTTTGTTGAAACAACATGAAATTGACTAATGTTAATGGTTTATTGGGGTTTATGTCAGTGCAACCCTCTTGTCACAACCACAGAGAACCATCTATTTTATATTAAGGTCTATAACATGCTGAAATGCATGTTTGTGGGTCAGGTTTTGGAGTTGAACCTTGTGCGAAATGCACAAACAAACCTGGTCCTACTTTAATAAATGAAGTAATACTCATAATGGAGTTCATACAGGGTGTTTGCCCCCCTCCGCCTTCGCATTTATCACCACCTTCAATCACACAGTTGAATTCGGCCCACCCGTTAGAATGAAAACCAAATCACAGCAGGCCTAGGCTGATTAAACACAGTGCCTGGGATGGAGGAAAAAATAGGGCAACAAGCTTCCGACTCAGAGGCCTGGGAATGCCGTCGGCTCCCGAGGAGGGAACTGGAGAGTTGGGAGGTCACCACAGTAAATCCTGACTAGAGGGATTTGAGGGGAGAAAGATGAAGAGAGAAAGGGGGTATCAAACAGTCCCTATTACAGGTACTACACACACATCCGTCCATTGCGGCTCAGCCCTAAATGCACACCATAAGGGAGGGGTGACATTCTCTGGGAAAGGGGTGACATAAATTACCAGGATTTACAAGATTTTAAAAATACTCTTAACAATACTCTTTCCATTGCATTCTTCCCTTTAATAATAACCCTCAAGGGTTTAACAGCATGACAAACAAAGAGATAACTCACTACTTTTATCATTTAAAGGACGAAACGCCTTATAATGTAGTTCTACAGCAGCGTTCAAAGACTTTAGGTCCATGTCACTCTGTATTAGACACTGTTTAAAGATGCCTGACTGAAACGACTTAAACAAACCGCCATGGAGCCTTTTAATGGTACAAGGAACTGGAGTACAGGCTAGTCCTAGATTGTCTGTCAACCAAACTGTATGATTCAGAAGCTTTTTTCACAGGGCTGAAATTAATGCTCTTGCTACTATGGAACGAATGGTGTAAAACATCTGGTTGTTTTCAGCGTAGGAGCTGCGTAGTGTCAGAATGGTGGGCGAGATGAAGGAGGTCATTTTTTTTTAGCCCAACACGGAGTACAAAATCAATCTCTCCCATCAGTTCTAGGGAGTGGTAGAGATACTGCTGTATTTCTAATCATTCATGAGATGGTTGGAAATTGCATATCCTGCAGACACACTGGATACCCATTTACCTCATGAACCCTTGGAACCCTCAAAGGGTATTCAGAATTATAGACTGAAAATTTGTCAAACAGCAAGCTCACAACATGTAAGGCAAGGCAAGTGTATTTATCTAGCACATTTCATACACAGCGGCAATTCAAAGTGCTTTACATAAACAAGAATAAAAAAGACAAGTATAAGAAAAAATAATAACAGATAATAAAAAAACAGATAAAAACAGATAGAAATGTGTAAAAACAGGTTGTAAAAGAATGAAAAAGAAGAGAAAAACAAAATAGTGCGATCTGTCGGACGTAGCACAGTGCTCCTTCTTTAAAGGCACAGCTAAACAGATGTGTTCAGTCTTGATTTGAATGTGCCTAATGTTGGAGCACATCTGATCATTTCTGGAAGCTGATTCCATCAGCGGGGGGGCGCTGTTAGTAGCTGAAAGCCGATTCACCCTGCTTTGACTGAACTCTTGAAATTTCTAGTTTATATGATCCTAGAGATCTGAGTGTTCTATTAGATTTGTATTCAGTGAGCATGTCTGTAATGTATTGAGGTCCTAGGCCATTTAGTGATTTATAGACAAGTAATAATACTTGAAAGTCTATTCTGAATGTAACTGGGAGCCAGTGTAAAGATCTGAGGACAGGTATGATGTGCTCTGATTTCCTGGTTCTGACCAAAATCCTGGCTGCAGTGTTCTGGATAAGCTGCAACTGTCTGACTGTCTTTTTGGGAAGGCCGGTGAGGAGGCTGTTACAGTAATCCACCCTGCTGCTGATAAAAGCATGAACAAGTTTCTCTAAGTCTTCACTGGAAACAAAGCATCTGATTCTTGCAATGTTTTTGAGATGATAGTATGCTGATTTACTAATTGCTTTGACATGACTATTGAAACTCAGATCTGACTCTAGAGTCACACCAAGATTCTTGACCTTATTTTTTGTTGTTTGACCTTTAGAGCCAAGGTATGCATTCACCTTGAGAACCTCATCTCTGTTCCCAAATGCAATGACTTCAGTTTTCTCTTTCTTTAACTGAAGAAAGTTTTGGCACATCCAACTGTTCTTTTTATCAATGCATTGGCAGAGGGTGTCAATAGGGCTGTAGTCATTAGGCAATAAGGCTAAGTAGATCTGAGTGTCAGCAGCATAGCTGTGGTAGGAATTTTTTTTTTTCTCATTATTTGGCTCAGCGGGAGCATATAAAGGCTGAACAGGAGAGGTACCAGAATTGAGCCTTGTGGGACTCCACATGTCATGTAAGTTAATGTGAAGCTCGAACAGAATATTCTAAAGGCCAAGATGTACTTCAAGTACAGCAACAATGGCGGCTGTGAGAAAACAGTTTTGTAAACATCTGCCAGTAGCACTGATCTAGCACAGATTTTCATACCTCCGAATGTGTTTGACGATCTCTTAAAAAGGGTATTGGCAAATTGTGAAACAAGAAAAAAAAATGCTGTTCGAGGCGTGGGGTTGTCATGCCAGAGAAGGTGGCGATCCAGAACAATTGCATTGAACGATTGCATAATCGACATAGACCAATGGTAGCTCGAAAGTGTTTAGATGACAAAACTGAACTGTTGGTGAACTGTTTTAAGCTGCCGAAACAAACTGAAAGCGAACCTCGTTTTGACTGGATTTTGTTCAGAATTACTTGAACAATAATAATTTAACAATTCAACAGTTAATAATGCCAAATTATTAAATTATATTGGGGCCTTAAGCAAATCATTTGAGTAAATTTAGTCCAACACTCCTAAAGCTTGCTCTGTCATAAATGTCATTATGGTTTTGATATTTAGTTTTGGTCATGTCAGGCAGTTTGGATGTCTGGCCATTTTTTTCAAATATAATAAACTACCTGCGGCATAGAATACGAATATGAAATGCAATAAATAATAATAACAATAATAATAATATATAATCCTTACATTTATATAGCGCTTTTCTGGACACTCAAAGTGCTTTACACAATGGGGGTAATCTCCTCATCCACCACCAGTGTGCAGCATCCACCTGGATGACATGACGGCAGATTTGGCCAGGATGCCAGGCTTAAACCTCTACTCTTTTTCGAAGCACATCTTGGGAGTTTTAACGACCACAGAGAGTCACACTGAGCAGTATAGAGTCCCCAACAATATACTGGGGCGTTAGGACCCACACAGACTGCAGGTTGAGCGCTCCCTGCTGGTCTCACTAACACCACTTCTGGCAGCAATATAGCTTTCCCATGTGATCCCCCATCCAGGTACTGACCAGGCGCGGTCCTGCTTAGCTTTAGCGAGTTGTAGAGAGCTAGCTGTCGGCTAAACACACAGTGGCCTTTGGAGTCGAGAGACCATTAATTAATTAATGCCATCCCATCCTGCATATCATATGATCTGTCAAATGAAAACACATACATTTTTTGATCCGCATGCTGGAATTTATTCGATAAGTGTGATTCCATCATAGTTTATACCTATTTTTTATCCAAATCAGTTCTCCACATAGGTTTTTTATGCACATTTTAAAAATCTATGCGCATGTTAGCGTTTTCAATAAGCATTTTAAGGAATATTCCAAAATGTTCCCTTGTGTGTTGTTGGGGATGTTTTCATCCAATCTGGGGTGATTTTGTGGGTTAAATTGGCCACAACTTTCCCTGCGTTTCAGCAAATACAATGATTTTTGGTGACAAATCTTATTTTGAGACATATTTTGGAAAAATGCTTTGGAATTTTTCAAAAGCTCAATAATACACTCTGGGCAAATTGACTACCCTTTCATTATGTCCATGGCTGTTTTTGCCCCAATGCAGATACTGCATATACTGTAAAAGTCAGAAACCTTTTTTGCACAGGTCTATCTGAAGCGTTATGAATGCCAACTGATGATCAAAAGTAAAAATTACAAATTTGACTTCTTCCCAACAGGAAAACCACCAACAATCAAAAATGCATGTTTATTTGGTGTCATAGCTTGAAAAAATGTGGTTATAATGGAAGTCAATGGGGCAAAAACCGCCCCCAACATAATGAACACAAGGTTTAAAAAAAATAGCTGGATTGAAACATAGCTATTCACGAAACACAAACTGAATGAATTTGTGTACTTGATTCGTAAAAGCCATTCTTCCCCAATGCGAGACAGCATGAGTAAGTGGGTTGCGGTTTTGTGGACATTCTGCTCCACAAATCACACGGCCATCTCATAATCCTTCAGCATGCGGTGCTTCATCTTCACACACCTAAACAATGAGCCCCCCTCAAGTACCCGCAGAGGGGAAACATACAACTCTGAGAGCAGAGGTTACCTACTGCTCCAACACAGTCAGACAACTCCCGCTTCTCTTGGCCGAGAGATATGACCCTGCCTATTTTTTTTAAATTGTGATTTAAAAGGGTAGCAGTGATTAATTCAATACGCTATTTAATTTGGCAACAACAAACATATAGTTTTGGAAAGTTCTGACAGTTCGTAAGCACATTGTCCTGAATAATGTGAAAAATCTAAATGTAAAAGTTTTATATATCTTTATACATAAGATTTTATATATTCATTTAATAGATTTTGAAATACTGTCGTTATTTTTGTACTTTGTCAAGACAACTGACAACTTTATTGGAAAAAAATGGCAACAATATTTTAGAGGTTTTAAAGTTCACATGAACCAGAAGCTGTGACAATTTGTGTGTGCGTGTGTGTGTGTGTGTGTGTATTGTGACGCAGTTTGTATAGAAACGGAATATTAAATGAGAAAACAGTGGTCGTGTTTTTTTTTTCTACTGCGATTTTTACGTGATTTTTTTCTACTGCGATACTTATTTGATGTAATAGACATTTCACTCAGAAAGATCGAGAAAAGGGTTTCGAGAGAGGTAATACAACCTAATGGTTCACACCAAATGTGGATGAAGGGTCAAGCGTGAGTGATTTACATGTTAAGTCAATGCAAAGATAATAAGACATCCTGTGGCGCTATTTGTGCGAATGATGCGATTCACGTGAATGAAGCGAAGCGAACTGAGGATTTTGCATGTTTGACGCATGAATCACTCGAGTTGGAAAATTTTAACTTTAGCAGACATTCGTGCCACGTTATCCAATCAGGATCTTGCTCTTGGGGCGTGATTATGACGTAGCACCAGTTATTGGTGTCCCGAGAGGAAATCATGCTGCCGACACCGCACAACAGCTCATCAAACTGGGCTCGGCTCAGTCGGAAGCACAGCTGAAAGCTTCCATCATCCAGGTATAGTTTCTGGAGGAGTTGATAAACTCATCGAGGTGGTTGCACCTCTGAAAGTATCTGGTGCACTCAGACACAGCGCCGAACAAATCTATGCTGTTTTTCAGCCTTCCTTAAGCACATAAGGTACTCTCTCAATAAAATACATATTAGTCATTTAGCAACAAATCTATAGTCGCCATGCCCATAAACCGAATCTGCATCTATTGTGAAGGGAATCCGCTTGTTAAGTGGTGACGTGTTTGTGACGTATGTAATACTGTAACCGGGTCCAAGCCGCCACTCATTTGAATTGACTAAATATTCGTTTATGATCACTTTTTATTCATATCACACATTAAAGTGAATTTTATATAAAGTTATAGTGTACACAACAATCACTGGGCTTGCTGCATCACAAATACCAAAATTATAACAATTTATAAAAAATGTATCACTTTCTGGCTATCAGATATTAGGCATAGACATATATATAATGCGATCGTGATTTTCGAAAGTATTACATCGCTTTGTAAACGTTTAATATTAGCATTTGATGAGTCTCCTCATTCAGTTTCATAGAGCGCTTGGACCCAGAAGCCCCTTCGCGTGACGTCACACTTAACCAGCAGATTTCATGCATACTAAAGCGAATTTGACACACAAATGAAGTGAGTAAACTCAAAATGTTCACACGTCTACTTGAGTGCGATTTGTTTGCGCAAGTCGCGTCTGGTTTGAACGCCCCATAACAGACTCCTCCTCCTCACCATTTCTGTTTGTTGCCAAAAATGACAGTTGGAGGGGCGTGGTTAAGTATGATAGCCCCACCCAATACCCCAGACAGACGTTATCTGAGAATTTAACTGAAAACAAACAGAAAGTGCATTTTTCAGAAGGGCAAACTATTTGTTTTTCTTGATGACATGCACTGAATTGTTCACCACAAAACTAGCAATGCTAGCTAACAAAATCATATGGCTAGTTTTGATTTAATTTGTACTTTAAATCAGTGGCTCCAACCTTTTTATCACAGCAGACCGATCAAGGCTTGACAATTTTACTGCGGGCCGGGAGGTGAGTGTATGTAGGTTGCTAGCCGAACATCAATCATTTTCTCAGAGGATGACAAGCTGACAAAACATTGCTGAAACTTTGATACAAGTTTTATTTACGGAGAAAATTAAAAAGCACTGCAGATAATTCTGTCTACTGAAATGTGTATATTCCACACAAATTATGAAACAGATTGGTCAGTTCTTGTCATGTGACTTGCGGTGCGCTCGCAGCATTCAGTGATGTTTTCAACGTGTGCGCTTCCATTGGAAGCAACGAACTTGCACACGGAAAAGACACAATGTGTGAATGGCTGCCGTCATTTGCAATCTCTAGCACATAAACATGCTGGATTCACCTGATTTGTTGACAAATGGGTTTCGGATCCATTCCTTGGCAGTTCGTGGGTCCTTTGCTGTCCCCTTCGCAAAAAAAACTTTCCAAAGAAGTCTCGTTTCCTACTCATTTTGCTAGATTGTGGGTTACATTTTGATGCTCAAGTGACCGAGACGTAACCGAGAGAATATGGTTATTTTTCAAAATAAAAGATCGTTCAGACTCAGATAATAAATAAAACATAAATAATTAATAATTTCTTGTGTGGCCTGGTATGAATTGATTCACAAACCGGTACCAGTCGGCGGCCCAGGGGTTAGGGACCACATTACGTTTGGTCTTTCTTTGGTGCTGTTAAATCCACTATATAAAACTTGTAGCTCTTTTATGAAATGGTAGCAAATCACATTTTGCTTCACAAATCGCAATTTTGATCAGATAAATCACAATTAGATTTTTTCTCCAAATCATGCAGCCCTAACACAGTTTAGGACCTCATCTGAGTCCTCCTGTACCAGTGTCTGCTGAGGTATCCATCCAGCCATTGACATCATAAAAGCAACAGCAAAGCTTTTGAACTTGCGATTCCTCCCTCTGCTTTAACACAGATGGCCATAAAGCAGAGAAGAGACAAGGCCTAGTGTCCAGAGTCAGCCTTAAGTAGAGAGCACTGGAGTTTTCAAACACAGGCACGCTTTATGGGCAGCCCATTACATAACTCCCGGCCTGTCAGCTGAAAACAAAGGGAGCGTAAAGTTAACGCAGTGAAACGCAAACATGCACACTCGGAGCGGCTCAAGGTGAAGAGGAAGGAGACCTGTGGGCCAGGGGTTTGTTCTTTGATGAAGACTTGATAAGACGGCGGAGGAGAGACCAACGCCGACAGTAAAATTGATGGCCGCTCAAATGTGCGCAGATAAAAGGACTGGCTTGTGTAAATAGCTGTTTCGAGCCAATCCAGGACCTGCAACTCTAGAGTTTGTTTTTCTCCTACCGAGAAATGTGCATTATGATTTTTATCCTGGATGTTTTATTGCATCTTTTTATGCTCCTTTTACTAAAATAAACTAATTATGTTAACTGGAGGTTGGCTGTTGGGAAGAATCGTAAAACTTGACTATTGTGAAATCTGATTTACATGAGGAGGGTCATCACATTTACATTACATTTACATAATCTGCAACAAAAAAAAGGGGAAGAATACAAACTTAAATCTGTGGTTTTCAAACTTTACATAAAAAGCTCTACAAATTTTAAGGGGACCCAATTGCAGTTATTTATATTCAGGTATAATGGTGCATCCATGTTTACTTCAGATTAAAGCAAAAGTCAGAATATGAGTGAAAAGATTTCATCAGCAAAACAGATATACGTCAACATAACACCATTCTCAATCCTTTACTTGATATCCTTTACTTAATCCTTTTCATAATAAATTAGATTATACTGTAAGTGCTAAATGTTTAGTTGCTGACAAATGAGTAAAATCTATTACTATGAAGAATAATGGTAAAATATAAATATTTAAAACGAGAAATAATTTGTATTTTGGGTCTCCACTGTGATCCTTAAGGGGATAGTTCACCTAAAAATGAAAATTCTGTCATCATTTACTCACCCTTCACTTGTTCATTTTCAATTTCCGATGTGTGCCAGCAACCAGCATTCTTCAAATGATTTTCTTTAGCCTTTAAAACCTTCATTTTTGGGGGAACTACACCTTCAATGTTTACTTTAGATTAAGTTAAAGTCAGAATGCGAGTTGTATGTTGTACGTGATTTCCTATTAATTTGAAGGATAATTGTAAAGTATAAATATTTAAAACGAGAATTAATTTGTATTTTGGGGCTCCACTGTGATCCTTAAAAGGATAGTTCACCCAAAAATGTAAATTCTGTCATCATTTACTTCAAATGATCTTCTTTAGTGTTTCAAACTTAAAACATTTTTGAGGGAACTACTTTTAATGTTTGCTTCAGATTAAGTTACTATAAGTCCGAATATGATTTGTATGTTGTAAGGGATCCCCTAATAATTTGAAGGATAATGGTGAATTATAAATATATAAAATGACAATTAATTTGTATTTTGGGGCAACACTGTAATCCTTAAATTGTGTCCAATAATATTTGATGTTTTACTACACAAACATATTTTTAACAGAGTTAATTAAGTTATTTCATCAGTTTTTTAAAAGATTTGTGATGTTTGTTTAAACTAATTATTTAAAACAATCAACACAATTATTGAGGATTTTTGGGGACGACTTTTCAAAAAAATGACATTTGCTGTTTGTTCAGACTACTTATTTAAATCGAGCTGAAATGAATGAGCTGAATTTTTGAGTTTTTTGGGGGGACAATTTAATTGTTTTAGGTTCAACCCACTTAAATTTGTATAAAACTAATAGGTTAACTTAATTCCTTCATTTTGTCCCAACACAAATTGATTGTGTGGAACCCAGCATTGTTTTACATCAGATATGCATCAAATATTATAGGACACGATTTCAGGATCATAAAGTTGCCCCAAAATTCTAATTATTATTATTATGCCCCAAAATATGTAATATTTATACTTCGAAAAACTGTACAAAAGCACGCACATCCTTCTTAACTGGGTGCTCAGCCAAAAAAACGCAACAGGTGCAAAATTATAAATTCAACCAAGGCGGCAACACCAAAGCTCCAAAAATGCAAATTTAATTATTTTTATACAGACTGTCTGATGAAGAGCCGTGTGGCTCGAAACGTTACACGCTTTGTGTCAGACTTTTTAATTCAATAAATTGAGAGCTTTGGTGTTGTCGCCTTGGTTAAATTTATAATATTTATACTTCACCATTATCCATACATGGTACATTTGCGGCATCTCCTCCCCATTAATATCTGACAACATCGATTGGGCCGTTTTCACACTGAAAGCAACACTCAAAAAATATTGTTTGTTCAAAAAACTTATTTAAAATGAGCTGAATCAACACAATTCTTGAGATTTTTTGGGGGAAACTTCATTGTTTTGTTTTCAACCCACTTGAATTTGTAAAAACAATAAAGTTAACTTAATAGATTTGGGTTTGGACAACATGAAGGAATTTGTGGATCCCATCATTTTTTTTACAGTGTTGTTTTGTCATTTGTTTTTATCTGGTTTTATTT
>CAIGQZ010033189.1:2332904-2343697 GCA_903798205.1 Danio tinwini
GTCTCCGTGAGGAGCTGCCGTCCCCTTTTATTAATAAATATTTATTTTAAGTTCGTCGGTTCTCCGCCTCCTTGTTCCGTAACTTCATTACAATGATCATGCCTTGATTTTTTATTATTTATTTAGGACAGTAAGGTCTGACTTTGCTTAGACAAAAGTCTTGTCACTAAACAGAAATAATGTCCAGTATAGAATATAAAGTCATGCTGCAGTGGAAACAGAATGAATATTGTGTCTGACTCCCATGAGCTTAGAGGACTGCATCCAAACATCTCTGCAATTACTCAAATCACTTATTAATAAAGTCATCTGGAATGGCAAAGAAAGCGTTCTTGCAGGACTCCCAGAGTTCATCAAGATTCTTTGGATTCATCTCCAATGCCTCCCCTATCTTACCCCAGATATGCTCAATAATGTTCATGTCTGGTGACTGGGCTGGTCAATCCTGGAGCACTTTGACCTTCTTGCTTTCAGGAACTTTGATGTGGAGGCTGCAGTATGAGGAGCAGCGCTATCCTGCTTAAGAATTTGTCCTCTCCTGTGGTTTGTAATGTAATGGGCAGCACAAATGTCTTGATACCTCAGGCTGTTGATGTTGCCATTCACTCTGCAGATCTCTTGCATGCCCCCATACTGAGTGTAACCCCAAATCATGATTTTTCCATCACCAAACTTGACTGATTTCTGTGAGAATCTTGTGGGTTCCAGTAGGTCTTCTGCAGTATTTGTGATGATTGGGATGCAGTTCAACAGATGATTCATCAGAAAAATCAACCTTCTGCCACTTTTCCAAATAATCAACTAGATGTCAAGTTATTATTTGTTGCTCTTACAACTGGGATCGACGACAAGACTTTTGTCAGGTGGTGTATAGTCAATTACAACCCTACACCTTCCCTTATTCTCAAAAGGTTGGCCATCACCTAAACTAAAGACCCTTGTTATGACTATTCTCTTCCTTTGGGTTTGGCTTCATCCAAAAGCAGCTTGCCGCACACCATCGTGCAGCATCTCAGACGCTCCATCCAGGCATTAAGCCAAAGGTCTAGCAGATCTGTATGCGACTCATTTAGATTGTATCCTCCCACAGCAACATAAACTTTGATCATTCGGGTTCTATTTTTATCTGACAAATGTCCAGTGAACATTGAGCCTTGCTTCTTATATGGGAAATGCAGGTTTGAATCTAGCCTTTGTCAAATACCACCTCTATTCCCAATAAAATGACGTTTCTGCTTGCTTTTGCAGTCTGTGTGAAATCAAAATTTGCAATGTTTAATTAGCTAGCGCACATTGCTATTCTTTAAGTAAACAATTAATCAGTGCAGGTTAATCTACTGAAAAAAAGCTAGTTTTAGTAATCTTTAATCAAAGTTTGAGTATTTATTTCCGTGTTTGGAGTTGGTGGTTCTTGTCTGATGACATCAGTTTGATGGTTTTGGCCACAATATTTTAGCCATGCCCCTCTTATTGTTATTTTGCTATGAGGGAATGATGCACAAAATAAAAAGGCCCGCCTCCTGATTAATATTCAGTTTCAGAAGTACAGTTCTGTGCAAAATTCTTAGGCCCACCAGCTACATTTGTTGTTTTAGTGAGGGTATAATAATATTATATATTCCTTCTCATTCTCTTTATTAATATACAACCAGAAAATACAGGTTCTAGTAGGATATTTAGGATCTAATTGTTTAAGACATATAAAAGAAAGAGTTGAAATGAAAAATACTGGAGTTCCTGTATTGGTTTGATCTGCATTTCTGATAGATAATTTTTGTCAATATTGCCTGAACTGATGGGATTGCAAATTCTGAAAGTACAGACTTCATGTAATTCCTACTAGAAAGCACCTCATCTGTAATAGTTTTATTTTTCCGCATGACAAAAATCCCAGACACACTGCTAATGTAATGAAATCATATTTGGAGAGAAAAAGAGCTGATGAAATAAAGCCAGTCATGAAATGGCCTCCACAGTGTCCAAACCTGAATATTATATACAGCATGTAAAGACATTATTATAGGCAGCGTGAGATTCACCTGGAGAAAAAAAAAGACAGAACATGCTAAATCTAAGGAAGAACTCTTAGAAAAGCTGAAAGATGCTTAATATTAAATTGCATATTATTTCAGAAATAGCTTTTGCTCAGTGCTAAAGAGGTCACGTTAAACACATTTATGATGCTAGTCTTTTGATTCTTTTGTTCTAAATACTGTGTACATATTTTCTAGATTTTCTGTTTGTATATTAAAGGTAATTTCAGCCAAAAGTAATGACCCTGCACTTGCTCCATGCCTTTGAGATGCAAAAGTCTTGGGCCCCGTTTACACAAGTATGTTTTAGCTTCATCCAGCGTTTCTGAACAACTCTCCGTCTACACTACACCACTGAAAACGCACATCACGTGACCACATACACACACTCTTGCATGCACTGCAACATATCTAGCCAGATGAGAGCTGTGCTCGTTGGACTGTTCATCAAGGATCTACCACTCAACCGCTAGATCTAATCTCACTATATTTGTTAAACGTGATATTTAATTTATCTGGTTGTCTATTATCTTACGACATTCCCTGACTTTGGTCTGTTGAATCTATTAATTGTTCTTAGATAACGTGTTTTGGCTGAGCGCAAAGATAAGTTAATAATTAATGTAACCGCGTACACTGATTCTGCACATTTAACCGATTGCTTGCATTTACTTCCTGTAATGTATAAACTTATTGTACGATATACTTTTATATTGGCCATTATTGAATATTAAAACTAATATTCAGCAAAAGAGAGGGTATGTTTCGTATTTTCAATGAAAATGAAAGGAGGCAGCTCTGTTATAGGCTGTGTTTTGTTATTAATATGCACACGTCTGCAGCCCCGAATATGGCGAATGTCTGCAGCATCGCCTCCTTTTTTTCGATGTCTCCGTTTTCCCTCATTCGCACTAACACAGAGCAGCAGCTTTTTAAAATGAAAACGGCCTCGACCTTCGGCGCTCGAAAACTACGGCGTAGTGTGGACGAATGGCGCAACCGTAGCAAAACTTATGCATTTTAAAACTAAAACGTATTAGTGTAAACAGGGCCTTATAGGCTCCCAAAGCTGGAGGTGGCCTAAGACTTTTGCACAGCACTGTACATCAACACACGTATAAGTCATAGCAACTTCCGGTTCCCGCAGACTTTAAAATAAAAATAGTCACACCATTTAAAATAATGCTATATTTATCCCCAAATCAGAAAAAGTTGAGACAATATGGAAAGCGTAAATAAAAAAAGAAAGTAGTGATTTCCAAATTTACTTTGACATGATTTCATTGCAAGACAATATGAACACAAAATATTTTATGTTTTGTCTGGTCGACTTCATTTCAATTGTAAAAATACATAAAAAGTACATAGAGATTTTGAAGCACAATATGCTGCCTTCTATTCCAGGGACGCCCATGCATATTTCAACAAGACAATGCAAAACCACATTACAAAGTCCTGGCTGCGGAGGAAGAGGATACAGGTTCTTGACTGGTCTGCCTGCAGTCCCGACCTGTCTCCAATATAGAATGTGTGGTGCATTTTAAAGCCCAAAATGCGACAACGAAGACCTTGTACTGTTAAACACCTTAAAGGGCACCTAGATTACCCCTTTTCCAGATTTAATATAAGTCTTTTGTGTTCCCAGAATGTGTCTGTAAAGTTTCAGCTCAAAACACCCATCAGATTATTTATTATAGTTTTCACTGGTTTGCATTTACAGCTCTAAACAGCTTTTTGCTGTTTTTGTGTACTGGGCCTTTAAGGCTAGTTCTCCCCGCCCACCGTTCCCACGTGCCTGTCAGCGTGCCTCAGTCTCTGCCCTCGGCTGCCTCAGACGACTGACAGGCATAAAGAAAGCTGATCTCACGTAACGTTTGGGAGAAAAACTACAGTAAGAACTTTCCCACTGATTGCATTTGTTGTGGAGTTGCAACGATGAGTCACACACAATGTCAATACAAAGTTCACGCACACACACACAGCGCAGACACACACAAACAGCGTGCGTGTTTAGCTTTGCACTGTTTTTGCATGCAAATGTGACAGGATACAGGTTCAAATCCACTGCTGTATGGATATCTGTTACATTAATGTACAAAATAAACCTGATTTAATGTCCACAAACCGGGATTGAAGTGTCTTCTTTTATAATTGTTCTGATACGCGGCTGTGTTGATGAAGTAAAGCTGAAGTAAATGGCTGTAATTCATTAACATGCACGCTTTTAAAACATTTTAAACTTGTGAAACTCACTCTTGATCGCATTTGATGATGATTGATGATCCTAGCAAACTGAACAGACCTTTTATTCACGGTTGCTTTGCCCACGTCCTGTCTTGTTGATATGATTGCAAATGTTACTACGGAGATATGTTAATATGCAGCTGTCAATCAATTCGGTGGGCGGGGGGACCGCACTCCTACGTCAAGTCGGTCTCAAAAACACTTCATGACTTGGTGTCTTCAGTCCCTAAACATATTTTAAGTGTTGTGTAAAGGAATGGCAACATTATAAAGTGGTAAATGCTTTACTGCTCCAACTTTTTTCTTTTTTTGAAATGTGTTGCAAGAACCAAAATTGGAAAACTTGTTTATTTTGAAAAAAAAACAAAAAAAAAAACAATAAAAATCATGAGGAACACATTAAATAATGTTTGTTGTATTGTTTGCAATGAAATACAAGTCAAAGTACATTTAGAAATCACTACTTTCTTTTTTTATTTGCGTTTTCCATACTGTCCCAACTTTTTCTGATTTGGGGTTGTAGTTCTCTTTTGTGTTTTTGAACCAGAAAGGTCCCTGCAGTTTTATTTTTGGTGATCCAGCCACTACTTGGCCTGCTCTGGCCACGTCTGTAAGGTCACTCCACGGTCACTGTGCTGGGCTTGAGACTGCTCATGTCAAACAAATCATGGGAGGGAACACTGAGGGATTGTGGGAAGCTGGGGATTCTTCGCAGGCCGGGCTGTCTGCCTTTCCTCAGAGAACAGGAGAAAGCCCAGCACTGGCGCTCTCCTCCACACGGTTCAACTTCATGCCGTGCACTTCCAGAGGGGAATTTTGGCCCATGTGGAGACTGAAAAGTTCGGTTTAGAGCAGGATTATGTGAAGGAGTTACCGGCCAAGTTACGATGCATCCAAGAGCATACTGGATCCAATGAAGCAAGGTCTGAATAAATGTCATTAAAACGGAGCAGTCTTCCGAACGATTTCACAAATGATAACTCTGGATCCTTTCCAAGAACATCATTCCCTACACAAGGGATCTCATTTCCAAGACCTAAGAGACTTGTGTATTTTTGAATGTTAAAATAAGCACTAACTGCATGATGTTATGTCACTATATAGTTGTACACTTTAAAAAAATCTGTTAATTAACAGTTTCCGTATTTTGCGTTTTCCATTTTTATGGTTGTGAATTACATTTTGGAACCTTGATCTTCTCTGTGTCGACTTTTGATGTTCAAAATACAACTCTACAGTTCAACAAAGCGACTTTTATTGACATTTTAGTAGTTATAGAAATAATATAATGTATTTAAAAAATAACATATAGTGAAATAAGTCTGGAAAATAACAGAAAATGGACCGGCAGCTCATTATAAGGTTTTTGTACTGTAATATACAACAGCAAACCGGACAATACATCAATTTAAACTATTAAAAGTGTTCATAAAATCACTTTTTCAAACCTTTCAAGGTTAAAAGTTGTTGGAAAGAAAGATCAAGGTCCCATAATGCAATTCAAAGGCATAAACAAGTGAAAAAAATAAAAACATGAATCAAAAAATATGGAAAACTGCTAACTTGCGGATAGTGTTTTACAGAGTAGCATCAGACGGTATCATGTTTACTAGATATGAAAAAATGTTTAACTAGCTAATATTGGAGAAAATGCCTCTGTTTGTGTGATTAGCTGAAGGAGAGCTGTGTGGAAAAGGGAAATTAAAATGGCAGCAATGGATATAAAACATCCAACATAAAAAGCAAAGAGGCAGTGAGAGGGACTTTTAAACTTGTTTGGCTAATATGAAAATAGACCCTGTTATTTAGCTTTCACTGTATAGTTTACACTGAGATTTGTACATTTTTAATTAGATTTTCTTAAAAGAAATTGTGTTATTTTTTGTGTAACACTTTCAATAAGCCAGCTTTTTTTACTTGCAGTTTTTGGTAGCATTATCAATATAAAGTACAAAGCCTGATCTACACTGAGTGTCAAGTGGGTTCCACATCAGATGGTTACTCACTTAGCTTTTGAATTGGATATTTATTATTGCCTATCACTGTAAACATGCATAAATTCACCCTAGTCTGGAAGATTGTGTACTGCTTATAAATGCTATTTAGTTGACTATGACATTATTAAATATATTACACTTGATAATGTAATATATGACTTTTACATTACTGATACAATTAAGCCTACCTCTGAAAACTGAAGACACCACCAGGTTTACAAGTTATAAGCTGACATTTGAAGTTTATTATTATACATTTTCTGCCTTCCATTATTGCATTATTTATTATACTTGTAAAAAATATTTATATCATTAATTAGATTACTATTAAATCATTCTTTTTTAAAACTCGCTGGTTCGAGCCTCGGATGGTTCAGTTGTTATTTTTGTATGGACTCTGCATGTTTTCCCGTGTTGGTGTGGGTTTCCTCTGGGAGCTCCAGTTTCCCCTATAGTCCAAAGACATTCGCTATAGGTGAATTGGGTAAGCTAAATTGTCCGTAGTGTGTTAATGAGAGTGTATGGGTGTTTCCCAGTGATGGGTTGCAGCTGGAAGGGCATCCGCTGAGTAAAACATAAGCTGGATAAGTTGTTGATTCATTCTGCTGTGTGACTGCTGATTAATAAAGGGACTAAGCCAAAAAGAAAACAAATGAAAAATAAAATAAAATTATATTAAATTAAACAAAATAACCGCCCACGCAAAAAAGGACCAAAAAAAAAAAACAAACCAAAATAACTAACAAAACCCCCCCCAAAAAAACAAACCTAATCAAAACTAAAACAAACAAAAAACCCAAAACAAACCAAACTAAATAAAAAATTATAAATAAAAGACCAAATCAATATAAACCAACAAAACAAAAACCCCAAACCAAAACAAAGAAAAAAAAACAACAAATCAAACTGAATAAAAAAAAAAAAAATAAAATAAAAACCCAAATCAAATAAAACCAAAAAAAAAAATACACCAAACCAAAACAAGCAAAAAAGAAACTGAACAAAACGAAAAAACCCAAACCAAACACAAAACCCCAGAAAAAACAAAATAAAAACAACAAAATAAAAAAACAAAAACTCCTTAAAAACCCAAAACCAATCCAAGACAAAAAAAAAAAACACAAAAAATAATACAAAACAAAACAAAACCCAAACCAAAACAAACAACCCTCCCAACAAACCCCAAAACAAAACGTTGATGTGTCTCTTCAACCTGAGACATAAGGTTAGCATTCAAGACACTGTAGTTATGTTAAGAAAGCATAAAGCAAATAACCTGATGAGATCCTGAGCGCGTGTGTTGAAGTTCTCGCTAGCGGCAGGTTTGCTCTTAAAGTCTGGAGTGCAGATACGAGGAGCCTCTCCATCCAAATTAGCTGGATACAACTGACCCAGAACTGTGGCAACGGTCTGCAGGAGTCCTGTAGTCAAACCCTCAAACACCTGCTTATTCACACTGCGCCCAAAGATGGACTTGTCTTCATCCGGCACAAAGAGCTACGGAAACAGAAAAAAAAAGCCATTGTGAGTAGAACTGAAGTCATTACTTTGAGGCTACGTTTACGCTAGTGCTTTGTCTAAGTTAGTTCAAAAACTCAATACATTTTTAGTTTTAAAATGCATAAGTTTTGCTACGGTTGCGACATTCGTCCACACTACGTCTGAGTTTTCGAGCGCCGAAGGTCGAAGACGTTTTCATTTTAAAAAGCTGCTGCTCTGTGTTAGTGCGGATGAGGGAAAACAGAGACATCTAAAAACGGAGGCAAGGCTGCAGACATTCGCCATATTCGGGGCTGCAGACGTGTGCATATTAATAACAAATTGCAAAAGGCAAAATATCAAATCAATGACTATGTTTGTAACAACGGAACTTTCGACCTTAGTTAGCAAACGATGGTTTTCGAAAACGCACTTTAGATTAGAAAACTTCTGTCGCAAACAAGACACACAAAGTGATTTATCCAAAGCGCCATGATTAATCCTTGTGTGCACATTCGGTCTACCTCGTGGCACACTCGGTCTACCTCACGCTCACACTCGGCCTACCTCACGTGCACACTGTGTCTATCTTGTGCACACTAGATCTCTCTCGCCAGCACACTTGGTCACTCTAGCGCCCGCTCGGTCTACTTCGAGCCCATGCTTGGTCTACCTCGAGTGCACGTTCTGTCTACCTTGAGCGACCACTCGGCCTACCTCGAGCGACCGTTTGGCCTACCTCGAGCGCATGCTCGGTCTATCTTGTGCACACTCGATCTTTCTCGCCAGCACACTCAGCTACTCTAGCGTGCACTCTGTCTACCTCGAGCCCACGCTCTGTCTACCTCAAGCGACTGATCGGCCTAGCTCAATTGCACACTCTGTCTACCCCTCGCGCACACTCCGTCTACCTCTCGCGCACACTCCGTCTACCTCTCGCGCACACTCCGTCTACCTCTCGCGCACACTCCGTCTACCTCTCGCGCACACTATGTCTACCTCTCGCGCACACTCCGTCTACCTCTCGCACACACTCAGTCTATCTTGCGCGCACACTTGGCCTCTCTTGCGCGCACCCTGTGTCTCTCGTGCACACTCGATCTCTGCTTTCACTTGACTTTTGTCCAGTCTGGCGCTTTATACAGGAGACGCATCTTCTTTACAGTGGTTGGTTGGCATCCACCACCCCCACAATGCGACACCGGCATATAACAGAGTTACTATATTTAAAAAGTAATGCATTACAGTATTAGTTACTATCAAAAGTAATGCCGTTACAGTAACACATTATTAGTAACGCGTATAGCCCAACACTGGTTATTGCAATAAATTACACAAACATCATTATTTTATACTGATACAAATTCTTCTCCAAAAAGTTTCCAAAAACCAACAAACAAACAAAAAAAAACAAAAAAACAATCATATTAATTGCATCCCTACAAGACAAACAACAAACACTGATTTGAAAAAAAAAAGTCTAAAAATACTCGCTCAACTGATCTCTTTCCTTACACCAATCAGACATCTGAGATCGCTCAACATCGTCCCGTGCTGGTCTCAATATCCGGCCCAGCACGGTTGCACAATAGACGGGGTCATTTAAACCTCAGCTTGCATTTTAAAGCATGTCCAATTAAAGCGGAGGGTGCAAATAAAAAGGATCCTGTCCTCTTTTGTTTCCGCGCGCAAGCCATTAATCTTTGGTTTGAATCCTGATCCTCTAGCGCATAAATAACTACAAGGGCGACGCTCTATTATTCATCAGCTCAGGGTTATAAATTGGTAGTTACAACTGTCACATTGGTGGTGTGCCAACAGCATGGCATACGAGAGGTATTCCCCTTGCTGCCTGGCATTGTGGTGGGGTTGAGAAAGATGGGTCATGTAACCAAAAAAGCTCCTTGGGGGGGAAAGTAATGGATTTCTTTTTTTGTCAATGTTTATGTACTGAACAGAGAGGCATTCAAGGTCTCCCAAGCATTCTGTCCGCACATATTTGTTGCACCACAGTAATGTCAGAATAGTCAATAAAGCAATGCATTTGTGAAATACTCACATGTTTGACTTCTTGCATAGTCAGTGTGTGTTTCTAAATATTCTATTTTATTCTATAAATTAATTAAATAGTAAAAAAGATTACCTGTAAAAATGCTGGGTTCCACGTGATCGATTTGTGTTGGGAAAACATGAAGGGATTAAGTTAGCTTTTTAGCTTTTTTCAAATGTAAATAAATAGAAAATAAAACAATATTGTCAAGTTGTACCCAAATAAATGCAAAAATTGTGTTGTTTCAGCTCATTGTAAAAAAGTAGTTGGAACAAACAGCAAACGTCATTTTTTATATTATCAATAGATAAAATAGAATTTTCTATTGTTATTTTTATGTGCTTCGTTTGCATTGAATCTTTTCTTCACAAAATATTTTAAATAACTGATTAAATAACTCTCCACTCTGGAGTTTTCTTATGAAGAGTAATTGGTTGTCATACATGAGGTTGAACAGATTTTGGTGGTGCTGTATTAGATGTGAATGGTTGAAGAGTAAAGAGCAGACAGACTTCCTCAAGAGCAGGCGGTGTTGAAATGACAGGTTTTACAGAGCAGCAGGTCAGTGAGCTGAAAGAGCAGGAGAAACCAGCTGCATTCTCCACTAATCTAATTACAGAGAGAGGAAGGGTGGACGCCAATACTGGCCACACCGAAACACACACACGCATGCAAACACACACATATTTACACACACAAACAGAGGCACACGCACACAGGCCACATTGAAACAGACACACCTGCACACATACATACTGGCCCCACCGAAACACACACCAGCACTGGCCTCACCGAAACACACACCAGCACTGGCCACGTTGAAACACACACACACACACACACACCCACCCACCCACCCACCCACACCCACACACACCCACACACACACACACACAGGTCACATTGAAACAAACACAAGCACTGGTGACATTGAAACACACACACACACACACATATATATATTGGCCACACAGAAACACACACAGATGC
>CAIGQZ010033189.1:2344097-2361454 GCA_903798205.1 Danio tinwini
ATACATACACACACTACCAGTCAAAAGTTTGGAGTCAGTGTGATTTTTAAATGTTTTAAGCTTTTCCTGCTCATCAAGCCTGCATTGATTTAATAAAAATTACAAAACACATTGTAAATCTGTGAAATGTTATTGGACTATAAAATAACTGTTCAAAATGAGTTTATAATTTAATTTCATATTTTATTCCAGTGATTTTAATGATGAATTTACATGATCATTAATGATGTCACCTTTACAATGTCATCATTAATGATGTGATCCTTCAGAAATTACTCTAATATTAATTATTATTATTATTATTATCATCATTGTTATTATTATTAATGGTAATAGTAATAAAAACAATAATGACTGGAGAAATAATTTCATTTGAAACTACATACAGTAAGTAATAAATAAATATTTGATAAATAATTAACAAAGGTTAAAAAAATTCCATTTAATAAATGCCACCTTGATGAACAGAATAATTTTATAAAAAAAACAAAAACTGACCCCAAACTTTTGACCAGTAATGTGTAATATATATATGCTTGGTCTTCTTTGACTTTTTGTGATCCATACCGTCAGTCATTTGTGTTTGGAATGATACGAGTAGGGATGCCACTTTTCCTACACGTAACTGCCAACTGCCACTCATTATCCAAATATTAACCGTTAACTGGTCAGATTAATAATAAATTATTATTTAATTTAAAAATAATAATAATTGATGTGTCTATTTTGTGTCTGACATGTTAATGATTGCATTTTAATATATTGATTTATTTGAATATGCAAACTTATTAACAACAGAACATAACAACAGAGCATCTTCACGTATCTGCAGTGTTTCCAACAGCAAAGAAATAAAGAATGAACTAAATAAAAAGAATAAAATAAACAGAAAATGAAAACACTGATTGAATCCTTTTAAACCGACATAGGCTGTTTTTTCCAATCGTTTTTTTTCTCCATCAAAAAAAATAGCAGGCTACCTCAAATCGACCGTTTCATGGAAAATATGTATTTAATTAATGCTCCGCTGTAATTCTTATATCACAAACCTCTGTCAACATTTTTAATAGAAGTCATTATCTTAAAGATTATGTCTTGAGTATCTGGTTTTACCTTAGAGCTTGTGTGCTTTCATTTTCTCATGGTTTATGTGCATGTCATGCGCTGTGCGTGATAAAAGACAATGACAAGGCTCATATGTTGACATTTTGTAAAGTATAGGCTACTATAGCCTATAACAATTTTGTTGATTACATATGATATTGCATTCATTTGCATACATGTTTTATAAGCTGTAAAATGAAAGTCTCAATTTGGTGCAGAGTTATCATAATAAACTGAGGTGTTTATCATGCGGATACCTGACAGAGGCAATCAGCATCAGCACTGGTTTGGCATCATGGTGTCAAACTGTGACCAGCAATATCCTTCTTTCATTTTGCTTCTTTGACAAAATACATCTGTAGGCAAGTGTGGTTGCACGTGTTGCACGTCCCGCGAGTCACATTTATGCAGCCAAACTTAATAATAAAATAAACAATAATATTTTTTAACTGTTAACTGATACCATTAATCAGTTAAAATGCATCCTTTCAGTTAACGGTTAATTGGTTATTATGAGCATCCCTAGTAATGAGCATGATAAAACAATAAATATAGTTTTGTGTGAATTTTATTTGACATGACAATGGCGTAGAGTGAGAAAAATGTGAATTCACGACACATACAAACCTCAAAAGCAAGCAGGATTGGACAGACTCGAGTAAGCTTGAGCCATTAATACTCACTGTTAACTGATGGAGAAGAAGGTCCATGAGAAAGGTAATTTTGTTGCTGTAGAGAACATAGGCACAGTTGTTGTGGCAGTGTGTGCAGGACAGGTAATACGTGTTCACGGCAGCACACAGCGACCTGAACACAAAAAGAGAGAGGGGAGGATTGATTACTTTTCAAAAGACGACGGCTTCTCCTGTTTTGAGTTTTCCGTCTAAATGATCGGGATACAAAGAAAGACCCCATATAAACATTTCAGGATTACTGCAACTCACAGTGGCCAATCAGATGAGCCAGCTCTCCTGCGGTAATACAGTAAGGTTATCTGAGGAAACTGACACTTAAAGCTCAGAGTGTGAACATCACACGCAATCCAAGAAGCATGACAACACTTCAACATTACGCTCAAGGGAGTTTCTCTCAGGGACGGCTCCTTACGCAATGCTGACAAGAAAACATGAGATGTGATCTAATGAGGGGTTGTTCGCTTATAAAGAAGAAGCTTTGCTTGAGATATGGTAATACAGTTTTTTTAACACTATAATAGTTTTAAAAAATAGGGTTTCTGAAGTACTTGTACTTTGATGTAAGAGAAAGAATAAACATAACACAACACAAATATTATATTATATAAATATCTTGGTATCTGGTTAGATGGGAAACTGACGTTTAAAACTCACGTAAATTAACTGTCTCAAAAAGGTTAAAGCCCAGATAGGTTTTCTTTACAGAAACAAATCTTCCTTTACGCACTCTTCAAAGCAGCATTTGGTCAAGTTAACAGTTACCAATTTTGGATTATGGGGATTTAATCAGATTTGATCAGATTTGCAGTGTGTAAACTGACCCGCATGAGCAGAAGTATAGTTATGGCCAACACAAAATGTCTAATTTTGCACACAGTGTGTTTACTGTATGAAGCACGTTGTCAGATTATGCTTAATATGATTATTGCCCTTTTCACAGACAACCGTGGTGTATTACATAAACTGTAAAGGGTTGTTATGCTACTACTTATGTGTATTTCGGCATTTGAAACCTAAAATAAGTCCCTTGTGATTGAAAACACTGATCATTTGTGATTTGACAACCGCGGCGCGCGTCTGTCTGACCACCGCTGTAGTGAACTCATCAAGGGTTAATGAGCAGCCGCAGACTGAACTGTGAAGGTGGAGTTGGTTTATCTTCATTTGCAGTTATTTCATTTTACTTTGTTATAAACAACAGACACGTGCAGATGGGGGGTTTGGGTGCTTGAGCTCCTGCCCTTTATTCGCTAAGAGATAATGTTCATCCTTAAAATGAAAGTGCCCCCTCCTTTGTGCACGGATCCCCTTTCCGCAACACCCCCAACGCTCTTTAGCATCGCGATCATCTCGTGCCCCGATCGTTAACCAGATTGGTTAACATGCACCAGTTTTGCCTTTAAAATCTTTTTCAAAATGAACAACCAACTTTCTGTGGTAAAGTAATCGCCCTGTGTGTTATTCTACTGTGCTGCAGAGGTGTAGATGATGTTTGCAGCACAGAATAATGACGTTTGTCGCTCGAAGATTATGTAAAAGTCACATGAAATCCGACATAACCGTTTACACTGCGGTCGCATTGCAAAACATCAGATCTGTGTCTGATTTAAGACTACATATGAAAGTGGCACAAATCTGAAGTGAAAAGATCAGATTCCATGTGCTTTGGGCTGTTCACACTGTCAAGACCTGAGTCACATATGGGCCAAAAGATCAGATTCGGGCCACTTCTGCCTGCAGTGTGAACGTAGCCAAACTGGATGTTATTTATCATGCAGCAATTCGTTTTGTTACTGGTGAACCATTTAATCATCAATTGTATTCTTTACTGAATTGGCCTTCTCTTCAATCACATCGACAAATTCATTGGTTTCGGTTCATTTACAAAACTCTTATTGGAAAAACTCCACTATATTTACAGTCACTTCTTAACATTCAGGAAACACGTCGCAATCTGCGCTCTAGTAGTTTTATTAACCTTTGCATACCCAAAGTTCGCACTTCATTTGGTCGCTGCTCGTTTCAGTTTTCTGCTGCTGATGCTTGGAATCATCTGCTTTGATAAGGAGACCTTAAAGCTCAGTACTTTCATTCCACTATCATCTTTTAAAAGTTCAATCCAGTCAATAGTACAAGATCACTGTGCTTGTTTTTAGTTTTTCGTTGGTTTTATATGTTAATATCTGTGTTTTGTGAAATTGTTATTGTATTGTGTCCTTGCTGCTTTGTACTGTAACTGCTTTTTATGTTGCCTCTTGGCCAGGTCGTCATTGTAAATGAGAACTGGTTCTCAATTGACTTACCTGGTTAAATAAAGGTTATTATAGGGTATATGCCGAGCTAGTGTTTCTTACCATACTGATAAACTTCCGGTGAATGGTTAATGTGAGTTTTGTGAGTTTCCTTTTACAGCATCGATGTTGTAATGTAATTAAAATATAATAATTTAAATAGACTTCAGCATTAATTTAGTTGCTCAAGTGTAAAACAAGACAAAAAGCCGTTTACTCGTACGCGCCCATCAGAATCGGCAGGCTAGCGCAGAAGCTCCATTGAATATACTAGGGTAAAATAAATGTTTATATTTTAAAGACATGGTGGGGAAAAATGTAATTTAATGCAGTGTTTCTTGTACAATCTGAGACCCACTTTATATCAAATATCACGCAGCCAGTGGAGATTGCTGATTTTTTTAAGAAAACAGACCCTAAACGCACCGATTTTGCAATGGCATGGAGTTCACCAGAACGCTTAACCCAGGTTACTGACAAATTAAAAGTCCTTGAGCATACTTCGGCACATACCCTATTGGACACAAGCAGTGTAGACTTGTGTAAAGTATGTCACAGGGCTCTGTCCTCTACACTTTTACTTTATAAAGGTCATTTTAATAAATGCTACTCTTCTGAACTCAACAAATTGTTAAAAATGTATTTCTGTTTCCACAAAAAAAATATTTTCAAAACATAAAATAAAATTATACGTGTAAGAAATTAAATATTGATTCTGACCTGTGCTTGTCAAATACACAAAATAATATGTGATCATATTCAATTGCATTAGAAACCTGGTGGTGGATTTAAAATTAAAATATGACACTTTAATGACTATTTTTCTAAATATATGACTTTAATTTTTACACAGTAAAAAAATCAGTTAATTAACCATTTCTGTATTTTGCGATTCACGGGTGTTTTCCGTGTATTAACGCTTATGATGCAGAAAATACTCCGCAATTTAACTAATTTACTTTTATTACCATTTTTGGAGTTTGTAGGAGAAATAATATACAATCTGTAAATGAGCAGTTTTTTGTATTTTCAGATTCATGTTTTTCCCTCATTTATTAATGCTTTTAAACTGCATTTTGGGACTTTGACCTTTCCTTTAACAACTTTTGCTATTGGAAAGTTTTAAAACATGACTTTTATTGACATTTTTAATTGATTGAAGTAATGTATTGCCTGTGTAGATGTTGTAAATTACAGTAATAAATTTTTTTTCAGACTTTTCATAGTTGAATTTTCAATATTAAGAGTCAACAGATCATAACGTAAATCATAACGTAACTTCAAAATAAAATGGAAAACATTTTATGAATATAAATATAATACAGAAAATGTTAATTAATACATATTTTAACGGTGTATATAGAAATAAGTCCATGAAATAAAATAAAGACATAAACTGGCAGTTTATTACCAGGTTTTTGTACTGAAAAGATGACAATAATGTCACTAAAAGTCACTTTTTTTCTAATTTTTCAACATCAAAAGTTGTGAGAGGAAAGATTAAGGTCCCATATGCAATTTGAAAGCATAAAAAAGGAACAATGGCAGCACGGTGGCTCAGTGGTTAGCACTGTCGCCTGACAGCAAGAACGTTACTGGTTCGAGTCCCTGCTGGGTCAGTTGCCATTTCTGTGTAGAGTCTGCATGTTCTCCCCGTGTTTGAGTGGGTTTCATCCGTGTGCTCAGATTTCCATCACAGTCCAAACACATGCGCTATTGGTGAATTGGATAAACTAAAATGGCCGTAGTGTATGAGTGTGTGAATGTGAGTGTTTACGAGTGTTTCCCAGTACTGGGTTGCAGCTGGAAGGACATCCACTCTGTAAAACATACACTGGATAAGCTGGCGGCTCATTCTGCTGTGGAGACCCCCGACGAATAAAGAGACTACGCCGAATGAAAATGAATGAATGTTCAAATAAATCTAGCAAATATTGTTGTGTTACATTTGACCCATCAGTGTGTGTCACTTTCGTCCCTGTGCAATTTATGTTTAAAGTGAAATTATTTTGAAGTTGTTCTACTGTACATTTGTTCAAAATACCACCTGATGTTGATAGACCACACTCATGAGTTAGTAACCACAGAAAAGATATGTTTCTGTCTAAAAACAATAACTTTTAAAAATAGGTTTTTATGGCACTTCCGTCCCCGCTCTCCCCTACTCTGACTTGTATTTCATTGCAGACAACTAAACAAACAAGGGCTGCACAATATATCGTTTCAGGATCGATATAGCAATGTGATCATTTGCAATAGTCACGAGAACACACAATGTAGAATCTGGATTATAATTTATCATTTTGCAAGTGTTTTTTGAGGCATGTGACTTTGTGATGCTTTTAAAAGCATTCGGGCATGAGAATATGTACCGTTTGTAACTTTGAAAAATTCATTGATTAATTTTATTGAACTGCTTATAAACTAAGACTATACAGTATTATTTTACATTTTATTATTCAATTACTGTATACCTGACTACGTTTCAACTCTTTGGAAAACAATAAATTGGTGTTTTTTTAATTGTCATATTTTTTATATTGACTTTATCTGCGCTTGTAGATTGTCTACAGAATTGTCCCAGTCAATCTGAAATGATAGAAATTCTTTCCAAACAGTTATTCAACTCATCTGGTGAAATTGTATTCATATGGGAATATACAGTTGAAGTTAAATATACAGTTGAATTATTAGCCACCCTTAGAATTTTTTTTCTTTTTAAAATATTTTCTAAATGATGTTTAACAGAGCAAGGAAATGTTAACAGTATGTCCAATAATATTTTTTCTTGCTGGAAAAGTCTTGTTTGTTTTATTTCGGCTAGAATAAAAGCAGCTTTGAATTTTTTAAAGCCATTTTAGGGTTTAATAGTTTAGTTTAGTTCATTAGTTTCAATAGTGAACAACTATCATTATACAATGACTTGCCTAATTACCCTAACCTGGCTAATTAACCTAGTTAAGCCTTTAAATGTCACTTTAAGCTGTATAGAAGTGTCTTATATATCTATAAATATCTATATCTATAAAATATCTAGTCAAATATTATTTACTGTCATCATGGCAAAGATAAAATAAATCAGTTATTAAAAATGAGTTATTAAAACTATTAAGTTTAGAAATGTGTTTAAAAAAATCTCTCCATTAAACAGAAATTAGGGAAAAAAATTAACAGGGGGGCTAATAACTTAGGTGGACTAATAAATCTGACTTCAACTGTATATCGTAGAATAAAAAAATATTGCAATGCAAAATTTTTCCAATATCGTGCAGCCCTACAACAAACATTATTTAATGTGTTCCTCATAATTTTTAATAGGAGTTTTTCAAAATAAACACATGTTGCAAGTTTGATTCTTGCAACACATTTCGAATACAGTTGGAACAGTAATACAGTCCATACGATGCCAACGTTTTCTGATTTGAGGCGGTATTAAAATAAGTTGAAGCAACATAAAAATATTTGTTGTCTTGACTTTTTGTCACACATTTCTTTTTTGCAGTGCAAGCAACTCAATTAGACGAAATGGAGAAGAACTGAATCAGCCAGTCCCCTCTTTACATCTCTTTCCCCGACTGGTTTTCAGATAAGAGTGTAGCCGTCAGCGCCTTCAGGCCAGCGAGCCACAATCAGTCAGGTATTTTCTCTGTATTTTGTCTGTTCCACACCGGCCCGAGAGGAGATTAATGCAGCTGATAACTGACCAGTCACTCCGCTCTCCCCCAATCCACCCCCTTCTTCATTAGTTCATATTTTCTGACAACTGTATATTTTATCCCAAGGCAGAGTGGCGGGGCCCTATCTGGCGAATCCGACTTCTCTGTTTCAAACCAGGCCCGTGTTTACTTCCAGTCGTAAACATTTTGATATCCACCGCAACCTTCGCCATCTGTTCAGCATTTTCCCCATATTGGCACTGGCAATAAAAATAGCGCGAGCCTTGAAGGCCTGGGCCTGTCAATAGCTGACAGAAACACCGGTGTATATTTTACCCACTGGCGGGCTGATCTGGGAGATAGCCGTGCGAATATTGACATAGCGGTGTAAAAGCGTCAGACATGCAGAATGAGACCACGAGGGAAAAAAACATTGGGTCCTGCTGGGAAAGCGTCCAAGTGTTCTCAGGTTTACGCTTTCGTTTTTATGTGCGCTGTTATTAATCGACAAAGTCCAAGCGGACGGTAAAAGCAATCGACAAGGGTGTCGAAAGAGGTCTCGTACAATTAATACACAGTCAACAGAGCATTGATTCACCAAAGCGTGAAGTGTTTCTCTGGGATTGATGGAGGGATACCGGAGCTACAAGGAGAAGGAAAGGAAGGACGGATGGTCATGGGTGAGTGCAGTGATACGCAGGGCTCTGTTCAGTCAGGGACAAGAAACGTGAGATCTCCTCCAACCTGTGCTCTCTGGGCAGCGGACCAGGACTGCCTGATTTTTTTTTTCCAAGCTGTGCTTCAACTGGAAGCTGATTTTATTTTACACTCCAAAAATGATTGTTCAGACTAATTCTTGATGTTTTTACTCAATTGTTTTAAGTTAAATCCACTTAAATTTGTAAAAACAATTAAGTTACCTGAATTGATGTGTTGGGACAGCATTGACGCTGTAAAAAATGCTGGGTTTCACACAATTCCTTCATGCTATCCCTACACAAATCATTTTTTTTTGATAAATCGATTGTTTTACCAATTTAAGTTGATTAAACATAAAACAGTTAAGAAGTCCTCTACCAAAAAAACTAAACAAAACACAACAACTTGTACAACAATTGTGTTGTTGTAGTTGGAACAAGCTGCATTTATTATTTTTTTTTTTTTTTGAGTGTAGAACTGCATGATGTTAGACAACCACATACAATTACCTGTTCGTGGAGGTGGAACATTTCTTTTATGGAAAAGTCTAGTACGTTTTTTTCACTACTCCCAAAATTAAAATCAATTAAAAGCAAACAATTGTCCACACCTCAAACTTGCTGGAGTATATGTGGGAAGGTTGATGTAGATGTAAAATAAGACTATATTTTTTTTAAGCGCTATTAAAAGGTTATTATCTTAATAATAGGCAGGTAATAAGCCAGGACTAAATGGTGTGAATTATGATGGGAATTTTTAATCCCTATTAAAATAACTTTGAGACTTTAATTTAAGATAAAGATCATATAATGCAATTCATAAGCATGATTTAATTATTATTTTTTTAAATGTTATTTAACCGATACAGAAAACTGTTAGTTGATGGATACTTTTTACACTGTGGCCAAAATTTAGAGTGTCCTCGCTGCAGACTGTAGCACGATGACATACTGGATCAGGTCCAATATGTCGTGGTCACACATTTGTGAGTGCTTATTGCTAAAAACTTTAATTATTTTTATTAATTATTAAATTTCCCATTACATTGTGTTATTGATGTCTACACCAGGGGTGTCCAAACTCGGTCCTGGAGGGCCGGTGTCCTGCTGAGTTTAGCTCCAACTTGCTTCACCGCACTAGCCAGGAAGTTTCTAGTATATCTAGTAAGAGCTTGATTAGCTGGTTCAGGTGTGATTGATTAGGGTTGGAGATAAACTCTCTAGGACACCGGGCCTCCAGGACCGATTTGGACACTCACAAAAATATTAAGAGTTTTTTTCAGAAATGGGATCTTAGGATACCATATACCAAAAGACTCTTTACAAATTATCTTGGAAAATATGAAGAGGTGGTAGTGAAGGAGGATGTTTACCTTGTAAAAATATTAAGTGTGGCAGGCAAGAAGATACTGGTATAAGCATGACTCCACCTCTATAGATGATTGAATAAAAATTGTGCCGAAAATAAGCAATATGGAAGTATTGACGTTTATTTTGAGAGTTAAAAATGATTTATTTTTAACACATTGGAGGAAATGGATTGATTACTGCAATGTTAATAACTGTTTAATGCCCCTGTTGTGTCTTTATTATTACTGTTATTATTTTTGTATTTGTTCATTATTTCACGTGAATTACTGTAAATTTATATTTTTTGAATGTAAAATGCTCTGTTGTAAAATTTTTAAAGTTCTCAATAAAAATAAAAAAAATAAAATAAAGAAAGACTGACGCTGCAATATTTAGCTTTTCTGCGATACAGACGAATTGAATAGCTCCTATTTGGAAAGTATTTATCGTTTTAGATCAATTGGAACTGCTTTGTACAGCATCTGCATAAAATACAATAAATTATAAGCATGGACAAAACTATGAAGCAAAGATACAAATGAAATACGTTTTCTGGGGAGTCTAAAGGTTTTCAGATAAATAGAGGGTTCTCGCTCTAAGCCAAATGCCAAAGTCTCTGACTTTTACCTGACTTTCACTGAATCAAAAAGCTTAATTTATATGAAGCATATTTTCAAGATGTCCAAGATGACGTACTAGATCAGGTCCAAAACGTAGTGGACGTTGTAACACCCATGCTACTGTAAGGGTTGGGTTTAAGGTTGCTGTAGGTGTACATGTTAATAACTGTAAGAGTTGGGTTTAGGGTTGGGGTAGGTGTAGACAAATTATAACTGAGGATTAGGTTTAGAGTTGGGGCAGGTGTAGACATTAATAACTTTGAGAGTTAGTTTTAGGATTGGGTTAGTTGTAGACTTTAATAAGTGAGGGTTGGTTCGGGATTGGGATAGGTGTAGGTGTAAACGTTAATAACTATAAGGGTTGGGGTAGGAGTAGGCATTAATGACCTGGAGAGTTAGGTTTAGGGTTGGGCCAGGTGTAGAAGTTAATAACTGTGAGGGTTGGGGTAATTGTAGGTGTAAACATTAATAACTGTGATGGTCGGGGTAGGTGTGGATGTTAGTAATAGTGAGGGTTGGGTTTAGTTGGGTAAGGTGTAGACATTAATAACTGTGAGGGTTGGGTTAGGTGTAGACGTTAATAACTTTAAGGGTTGGGTTTAGGGTTGAAGCAGGTGTAAAAGTTAATAACTGTGATGGTTGGGTTTAGGGTTTGGGTAGGTGTAGACATTAATAACTTTAAGGATAGGGTTTAGTTGGGGTAGGTGTAGACATTAATAACTGTGAGGGTTGGGTTAGGTGTAGAAGTTAATAACTTCAAGGGTTGAGTTTAGGGTTGGAGCAGGTGTAGAAGTTAATAACTGTGATGGTTGGGTTTAGGGTTTGGGTAGGTGTAGACATTAATAACTGTAAGGATTGGGTTTAGTTGGGGTAGGTGTAAACATTAATAACTGTGAGGGTTGGGTTTAGTGTTGGGGTAGGTGCAGACATTAATAACTGTGAGGGGGTTAAGTTTAGGATTGGGTTGGTTGTAGACATTAATAACCTTTAGGGTTGGAGTAGATGCAGACGTTAATAACTGTGAGGGTTGGGTTTAGGGTTGGGGTAATAGTAGGTTTAAACATTAATAACTGTGATGGTCGGGGTAGGTGTAGATGTTAATAATAGTGAGGGTTGGGTTTAGTTGGGTAAGGTGTAGACATTAATAACCGTAGGTAGGGTTTAGAGTTGGGGTAGGTGTAGACATTAATAACTGTGAGGGTTGGGTTATGTGTATACGTTAATAACTTTGAGGGTTGGGTTTAGGGTTGGAGTAGGTGTAGACGTAATAATTGTGAGGGTTGGGGTAGGTGTAGACGTTAATAATAGTGAGGGTTGGGTTTAGTTTGGGTAGATGTAGACATTAATAACTGTGTTGGTTAGGTTTAGAGTTGGGGTAGGTGTAGACATTAAAAACTGTGAGGGTTTGGTTTAGGATTGGGTTAGGTGTAGATTTTAAAGAGTGAGGGTTGATTTGGGATTGGGGTAGGTGTAGACATTAATAACCTTGAGGGTTGGGGTAGGTGTAGATGTTAATAATAGTGAGGGTTAGGTTTAGTTGGGGAAGGTGTAGACATTAATAAGAGAGGGTTGGTTTGGGATTGGGGTTGGTGTAGACATTAACACAATGTAATGGGTTATTTAATAATTAATAAAAAGAATTCTAGTTTTTAGCAATAACCACTCACAAATGTGTGACCACTACATATTGGACCTGATCCAGCATGTCATCATGCTACAGGCTGCAGCGAGGACACTCTAAATGTTGGCCTCAGTGTAAAAAGTATCCATCAACTAAAAGTTTTCTGTATTGTTTAATTAACATTTTAAAAAATTATTATTAAATCATGCTTTTGAATTGCATTACATGATCTTTATCTTAATCAAGTTAAGGCTCAAAGTTATTTTAATAGAGATTGAGAACAAAAAAAATGGTTAACACATTAGTTTAAGTAAAAATTCCCATCATAATTCACACCATTTAGTCCTGGCTTATTACCTGCCTATTATTAAGATAATAACTGTTTAAAAGCACTTCTAAAGTATGATCTTATTTTACATCCCTAATCCTACACAATACCTAAACCCTAAACGTCTATCTTGTAAACTATTAATAAGCAGATAATTAGTAGTTAATTGAGCTAAAAGTTTTAATTAATGGTTTGTTAATAGTGTGAGTTGTTCATTAAAATAAAGTGATCAAAACATACTTTCAATGCAAAAAATAAACTTTAAAACTGTAACAAGGGGAACATAATATCTGCAAAATAAATATTTATAAACTGCTTACTAATACCTATTATTGTAGAGTTAATGCTTAACAAATAAACTATTTGCTAATGCTTAATATAGGATTCATAGTGTGCAGTTGTTATGTTACCGAATGAAAACTCTCATTTGTTTGCTTTTGTCATGGAATGTGAGGTATCCATATAGTTTCTAGGCAGTTTTGAAAGGTGTCAGATGTCCAGGCGAGGATTGGATGACAGCCCTCAGTGTCGAGGTTCACTTTGGCTTCTCAAATATAAACAGTGGATTGAAGGCTTAAGCACAAGATTATCACATTATTGTAGTGCTATACATTGACTGGCGCCTAAAATTCAGCTAACAAGTGTGAAAAACATTTCCTTGCCCAGATTTATTAGAGCTTATGTACTTACAAATGAAAATAATGTACTTACAGATGAAGATGTCAGTACATATTTGTCAATTTGTGTCATTTAAGACTTCTTTTAGCTGATTTTTACTTATTTTTTGTCTAGTTTTCGTCAGCAAAATATAATAGTAAACATATTAGTCCTTGACAAACAATATGATTCGTCAATGACATGTTTTAACTGATGGAAACTAGACAAAAACTAAATAAAAATCCATTTTAAATGACAAATACTGTGACAAAAAATGTACTGACATTTCAGTCAACAAATAAAGATCAAACTAAAATGTTTATGGAGGGACAATTTGTGAAAAGATCCAGTCTGCGGGCATTTGAACTGTAGCCTATACTGATGAACCAAGCAGGACATAAGCAATCATTTGCTACAAATCTGATGTCAAAGTGTAGGAAAAGAAAAACTAAGAGCAGGCATTAAATCTGAAGCACACCTTTGAAGTTGTTTGTCAAAAATGCATTCAGTCATGTTTTCCAATCACACCAAGATCTTCACCCACACAGACAATTTGCATTTTCGCAATTTACCTGCGGTCCTAATCAAATTTAAATCACACAGAACACAACACACTTCTAAACTAAAAGCATCGACTCGCCACAACACACTTTTACTTTCGATTTAGCAATTGCTAACATTTACGGTGTACGAATCTCCTTGCCGTGACATCCCTACTCTATTTTTTTTCGCCCTTAAAAATACTGCATTTAGCCATACAATTCATTTTAAAACTGACAGCAGTGTAATAAACATCAGTGACATCTTTAGTTCGGCAGAATTAATTATATTTGATTTATGCAAATAAATATATCTGCTTAAAAGAATGAAGAATGCTATATTTAGAAATTTAGAGATTGTTTATTATATAAAAAAAGTTATTAGTTTTATTTAGGCCTAAAGTTACATAAATGGAAAATCTGTATTGTTCTAAAATTAAAATCAACTAAGTTTATAAGTGTGTTCAAAACATGACATGCATAATATATTATGATTTAACCAAACTGGTTGGATTTTAGTCGACTAAAACAAGAGTAGAATTGGCCAACTAAAATCATATTAAATTTAGTTGACTAAACTACAGTTGAATTGTTACTTACACTGTTTTTAACAAAATAGTTTTAATATATATAGTAGTGTAACAGATCACAAATCTCACGGTTCGGAAACGTTATGGTTTTTAGGACCATTTTTCAGATCAGCCAAAAAGGGGAGGAGACAAATGTAGTTTGCTTTCCATTTATTACAAAAACAGTACTGCAAGACACTTTTGGTTTTAACAAACAGAACTTAGAAGATGTAAGCTGTAATCAGCTGAATAAAAATAAATGGGAAAAATATTCAGTTCTGCGAAACATTCACTGTTACTACTGCTGTTGCTAAATGTAGAAATCTAACATTATAATTTGTACAACCCATATTCATTTTTTTGTCTCATTTTCAATAAATGACTCAGTTATTCATTTATAAAACTTCATGTTTCATTGCTAGATGTGTCATTTTTGAAGGATTATTCAGTTGCATATTTTTGATGGCTGGTTGTCGCCACCTATTGGTTAAATAATGTAATTGCGGCCTACAACTTTCATTTTTGAGCATCAAGTTAAGCGCACAAGACGGTGATTTTAATCTTTACCATAAACACCAGTGGTTGTATCTAAACTATAAACTGTTATCCCAGAACTTCTGTGTTATTTGAATGTTTGTAAACTAAAGACTGAATCTCTTTCTTGATTCTTGCGTTTTTCAAACACTGATTTAAATGCAGCGATTCAAAGGATTAATAAACAAATGCAAATCACTATAATTTAGTTTCCGAGGGTGTTGAGATCTCGATCTCTTAATGATTAAGCGTGCAGCTTACACTGAATGCATTATTGCAGGCTAAACAAGTAGTGACATAAAACACCTTTAATAACCTAAGAAACCCACCACATCCCGAATAACCTACCACAACTTCTTCTGTCATCATTAAATTTTACAGGAAAGCCTAAATGCGTTCATACATGTGATTTGAATGATTCGAAAGGCAATTTCTCTGTGATCGTTACAAATTTAGTAAAGTAAAAAAAAAAGTATTAATCCGCAGGTCATGTGTCTTCCGAATCGTAGGTTGTGATCCGTACGAATCCATTACACCCGTAATAATATTGTCCTTAAATTTGTTCCTTAAATATTACAATTTTTATTTCAGCATTTATTCCTAATAAAACTTTCTCCAGAAGAAAAAAAGTATTATTGGAAATACTGTGAAATACCTTGCGCTTCTAAACATTATTTGGGAAATATTTTTAAAAAGAATAAACATTTCACAGAACAGTGAACACTTTTGAATTCAACTGTTCAAAAGATTAAAATGACAACCTAAAATTAAAAACCAAAAAGACTAAAACCAAATAAAAAATTGAAGTCAAAATTAACACCGTTAAAAAAGTAGCAAGAAAATCAAAATCGAACACATTTGAAATGTATTAAATCTACTTTTTCGCTATACGAGCTACAAACTCATAAAAGATTGATGCTAAACCTGATCTAGGTGCAGGTTGGTGGGGTTTTTAAAGGTATCTGATGCCGGGGAGGAATGTGAGGAGTGGGGGAGGGGTCGCCCCAGGTGGCTTGCATGGCTAAACGGCAGATTATAGAGCACACGACTAATTTCTTTACACTAATCTTATTAAAGTGTAAAACAGCTGTCGACTGGCCAAATCTCAACACCAACCCCCAGTGCCTGCATTCAAGACCCAAAATAAAACAAATAAGAGCATCTGAAGTAAAAAGAGAGGTTACAAACCTTGAGATATCAAAAAAGTTGTTGTAGCTAGATTTAAATCATTATAAAATGCACTTACATGAGAAACAGAGTTATACCAGACTCTTACCTGTACATTTTACTCTGCTCATAATTTACCCTGGGTTAAGAGTTAATCTTGGCTATTTGTACAGTAATATTTTACACAGTACAATGCTAAATACTGGTTAGTGGCTTTATTTGCATATCTGCAGCGTCATTGGAAGGATACACCAGATGACTTGTTTACATAAAGGCTTTAGGAAGTTGTAGGAACAGTATCAAAATTTGCATTTATGCCATGACTACATGTGGGAGACAAACCTGTGGGTTTATTTATGTAAATGCCATTTATGTAGTGCTAAATGAATACCAAAAAAGTACATAATACTTTTCTTAGAAGCGCTCAATAAGTTAATTATATATATAATTTATATATATATATATATATCTTCTTTTGTGCTCAACAGAACAGAAACAAAATCAAACTGGTATGGATCAAGTCAAGGGTGAGTAAATGATGAGGTTTTTAATTTTGGGTAAACTATGCCTTTAAGAGTGGTCTGTGTTTACATTTTGCGAGCATTGCTTGGGCTATAATCATCTACTTACTTTAAAGTTGAAATGTCACAAATATATTGTGCACAATGACATTAGACTAATATTAACTGATACTTTTATGAAATGATCAGTTAAATAAGGTTTATCTTTGAATGTATTAAGCCATCAGAAAGTGTCCCGATATTTGGACAAGACTTCAGTCAATTTAAAACATCTCGAGAAGACCACTTTTCTTCATGCAAAGAGATGGTCTAAGTATTTCAGATTTTCTGATGAGTCTCGATTTCTGCTGCAACATTTGGATGGTAGGGTCAGAATTTGGCCTCAAATACATGAAAGCATGGATCCATCCTGCCTTGTATCAACGGTTCAGGCTGGTGGTTGTGGTGTAATGGTGTGGGGGATATTTTCTTGACACACTTTGGGCCCATTAGTGCTAATTGAGCATTGTGTCAACACCACAGCCTAACTGAGTATTGTTGCTGACCATGTTCATCCCTTTAAGACCACAGTGTACCCATCTTCTGATGGCTACTTCCAGCAGGATAATGTGCCATGTCATAAAGTGCAAATCATCTCAGACTGGTTTCTTGAACATGACAATGAGTTTACTGTACTCTAATGACCGCCAAAATAACCAGATCTCAACCCAATAGAGCACCTTCGGGATGTAGTAGAAGAGGAGATTCGCATCACAGATGTGCAGCCGACAAATCTTCAGCAACTGCGTGATGCTATCATGTCAATATGGATTAAAATCTCTTAGGGATATTTCCAGTACCTTCTTGAATTTATGCCATGAACGATTAAGGTAGTTCTGAAGGCAAAAGGGGGTCCAACCTGGTACTAGTAAGGTAAGCTGTACCTAGTAAAGTGGCCAGTAAGTGTGTGTGTCTGTGTGTATATATATATATATATATATATATATATATATATATATATATATATA
>CAIGQZ010033189.1:2368670-2385889 GCA_903798205.1 Danio tinwini
TTTTTACATTAAATTTCTGCAATTTAACAGCTGTTATTTAAATTTTTTTCTGCACCCCAGAAAAAAAACGTAAAGTTATGGATTTTTTTTACAGTGTAGTTCAACCAGTTCACTTCACAGCAAAAAAATCTGTACATTTCGTTCAATTTGAGTTTAACTTAACACTCCTTGGGTGTACATATGACTCCCTCCCTTTTAGAGTTAAAATAACACTTTCTAAAGTGTAAAATTTGTACATTACTCTCAGAGTCATATTAAAACAGTAAGAGTTTATTCTTGCATCGAACTGGAGTATGTTTTACCCTTCAAAGTGTTAATATATTACCTTTTGTCCTATATTATTAAGTAGTGTGTGTGACAGATAACAGTGATCAAATATGTTGAAAATAGTTAATTTATTAAGTGTTCATAAATCTTTTCAGAAATAATTTCAATACATTTAACTCTTTGCATTTTCAAATGCAACAAGACATGTTTCAAGTTTAAGTAAAACATACTGGTTTGATCACTTTTTGTCTGAAAGAACCAGTTCGAGTAAAAAGACTGAACTTCCCACCACTATTGGGAAATACACTGCATATTGGGTTAAAAGTTTAACACTGAAAAAAAAAACTCTTAAATATACACTTTTACACTCGTGGATTAAAATGTACTCCCGTTTTAACACTTAACAACACCAAAAAAAATAAAAATCACACTGTATATTTAACACTGGAGGTTTTGCTGTGTTAAAAGATCCAGTTAAAAAGAACGATTCGTTCGCGTTCGCGATCACTAATACAGAAATAAAACCTGTTATTGGGCACAAATGTGTTATATTAATACTTTTGTCTGCTCGTGTTGTATTTAATGTTGTCACCATGCTGCATTCATGTCCAGCTGTTGTTTTTGTCATGGGAGCAACAGCGTGGAATGACTGGAGGAGGACCGGCTTGATCTGGCCAATGGCAGCAGGATTACAGACTCTGTGGTGCCGTATGGGTCAAACACCTGGCAGCGCAAAGTAAATAGGTTTTTGTTTCTAAAAGGTGCACAGTCTGTCTTAAATACATTTACAAAGACAAAAACGAAGGATGTTTTTGCTATAATTTTTGTTAGTTTCAGTTAGTTCTGTATATTGACAATACAGTTTCAGTCAGTTTTAGTTTTGTAAAAAAAAAAATAAATAAATAAAAAAAACTTATTTTTGTTAACGAAAATGATTTTTTTAAATTCTAGTTTTTGTTTTTTTCGTTCGTTTTCTTTAACTATAATACGATTGGTGTGTGACCAATAGGCCCCAGATAAACCTGGTTTTTAGTCTTTTGGCTGTAAAAGCAGTCAAACGCTATACAAAATAATCTTGTTTTTTCTTTCGACATAAGATTATTTAGCTTACCCCATTGGCAGATTATTTTGCTTGTTTTGAGGAAAAACTTACTTGATTTTGGCATATTATTTCTTAAAAGAAGACAATATGTTTTGCTTGTCTAGAATTCTAGAAGAAAATGCTTCTTGATTTAAGAATTTTTAGATGTTTGGACTAGTAACAAGATAAAAAAAAAATCTACGTATTTTTTGCAGTGTAATAACAAAAAAACATTTAAAAATGGGTGACACGGTGGCTTACTGGTTAGCACTGTCGCCTCACAGCAAGAAGGTTGCTGGTTCAAGCACCGGATGAGTCAGTTGGCATTTCTGTGTAGAGTTTGCATGTTCTCCCCGTGTTGGCGTGAGTTTCCTCTGGGTTTCTGCCACAGTCCAAACACATGCGATATAGGTGAATTGAATATACTTAATTGACCGTAGTGGATGTGTGTGTATGAGAGTGTGTATGCGTGTTGCAGAGTTGTAGCTGGATAAGTTGGCGGTTCATTCCGCTGTGGTGACCCCTGATGAATAAGGGACTTAGCCGAGGGAAAATGAATGAATGAATAAATGAATATAAAAATTTTTTAAAATAAGCACGATGAAGAACAAAAAATCTATTAGAAAGTCTAAACACTGTAAAAAATTCAAGAAAAAAAGTCAAGATAATAAAAATGTTATGTTGCTTGAACTTATTTTAATAAGTTAATCAGGTTTCAATAAAATGTTTTAAGTTATACAAAGTTTACCTTAATATTTTTAGTCACTTTATTGATGTAAGTTGACATGACTAGTAAAGTGAAGTTGATTTAACTAAGAACATACATTTAACTACATTTTATGCAGATATTTATTATGCCACAAGTTAACCGACCTTATTTAATGCATCATTTTACATTATAATCCCGTAACCCTTAAAGACTAGCAAGTGGGTTAACGTTCAGGCTGTTGTATGAGTTTCCTGTGCCGGCTCACTATCCCTGGTTTACTCATGCAAACAAAATGGCCTTCCTGCTCCAGACATCCGACCCCATTTCCTTCTTAGCCGTCGATTCCCTCCAAAACACTCAGCTCCGAGCCGCAGGGTTGCACAGGGACATTAGCGGAGCCTCGCTGTGGAATTAGCCCATTAATGTAATGCTAACAAGATGGAATCTTTCTCCCATGAGGCTAATATTACAGCAGCATCTCCGCGGTTATTCTTTTTGAAAATCACTCAGCTTATCTGAAAGGAGGCGATCGATGCGCAGCATTACAGTAAATAGATAAACTAGCGCGGCTGTGAGAGTTAGCGTCTGAGCTGACCATTATACCGCGCAGATGAGGAGGAATGATTAGCACGTATTTCCTAACGGCGTGCACTTCAGACACCTGGTGCCAGGGAAAATGTCACTTCTGACAACAATTCATGAAGATGGATCGTCTTCCAGTAAATTAGCAGAGCTTACAATTTTTGCGGAAACTCAATCAATCGCAAGTCTGGTAGTTAAAAGCAGTTTTGCGATTCTTTGTTGACGAAACTTTTAGTTGACTTCTGGTTGATCATTTGGAAAAGTGGGAGAAGGTCGATTTTACTGATGAATCATCTGTTGAACTGCATCCCAATCATCACAAATACTGCAGAAGACCTATTGAAACCCAAGATTCTCACAGAAATCAGTCAAGTTTGGTGAAGGAAAAATCATGGTTTGGAGTTACATTTAGTATGGGGACGTGCAGAGTGGATGGCAACATCAACAGCCTGAGGCATCAAGACATTTGTGCTGCCCATTACATTACAAACCACAGGAGAGGGAAATTCTTCAGCAGGATAGCGCTGCTCCTCATACTTCAGCCTCCACATCAAAGTTCCTGAAAGCAAAGAAGGTCAAGGTGCTCCAGGATTGGACAGCCCAGTCACCAAACATGAACATTATTGAGCATGTCTGGGGTACGATGGAGGAGGAGGCGTTGAAGATGAATCCAAAGAATCTTGATGAACTCTGGGAGTCCTGCAAGAACGCTTTCTTTGACATTCCAGATGGCTTTATTAATAAGTGATTTGAGTCATTGCAGAGATGTTTGGATGCAGTCCTCCAAGATCATGGGAGTCAGACACAATATTTATTTTTTTTCCCACTGCAGCATGACTTTATATTCTATACTGGACATTATTTCTGTTAAGTGACAAGACTTTAGTCTAAGCAAAGTCAGGCCTTACTATCCTAATTAAATAATAAAAAATTAAGGCATGATCATATTTTATTTAGGCAAAATAAGAGTAATCTTAATCTAGAGGCCGTTGCCTTTCATATAAGCCACTTCTGATACCAAATAATCAGCAGATCTCAATCCAACAGAGCAACTTTGGAATGTGGTGGAACGGGAGATTCGCATCATGGATGTTCAGCCGACAACTGCATAATGCCATCATGTCAAAATGAACCAGGAGTATTTTCAGTACCTTGTTGAATATATGCTACGAAGGACTAAGGCAGTTCTGTAGGCAAAGGGAGACCAAGTTTATGTTTTGTTTAGTTTTTTTATATAAGAATTCAAGGATTTAAGATGCTGATGCTCATTAAACGTGTCACAACAGCCTTGTGAAAAGAGTCCATCAGGCTGTAAAGTAAAAGAGGGTCTTAATTTGAATAAGTGTTCAGATGTGAAGTATATTGGGGGATTTGTTTTTGGATCTTGGGTGTTGAAACACGCATGATGGTACACATGGTTACACAAGGTGTCCGCAAACCACTTTTTTCGAAAGTGCACTAGGTTACAATGAGGCGTCATTATTCTCCTCACAGTTCAGTCATCAAATATTTACTTATTACAACAAACAAATGACTTTTAGCAGAGCAGGAAGAATCCAAAAACTCAAAATAGGTCTTTCCACAACCATTCAATCGTTCATTTTCCTTCAGCTTAATCTGTATTTCAGAGGTCTCCACAGCGAAATGAACCGCCAACTATTCCAGCATATGTTTTATGCAGCGGATGCCCTTGCATCCGCAACCCAAAGACTGCAAAACACTCATACACACTCATTCACACACACTACGGCCAATTTACTTCATTCGATGCACCTATAGCGCATGTCTTTGGACTGTGAGGGAAACCGGAGGACCCAGAGGAAGCACGGAGAAAACATGCAAACTCCACACAGAAATGCCAACGGGTTTCTGCAGTAATATTATTGAAGACATTGAATATTACAGTACTGTAGCATATAGAAAGAGAAGATGAAGAAACAAAACACTGTGAACTCAAAAAAGCTTTAGCAACATATATGTTTGTGATGCTAAAAAGACGGTAAAACTTATTAAAAATTAAAAATTATTTTCATGACAAAAATATTAATAAAACTTTACAATAAGGATTAATTAGTTAATGTTAGTTAATGTATTTACTAATAATTGCATAATACATAATAATTATCAATACTTGTATAGAATGTATTAATCACACTGTAAATGCTGGGTTCCACATAATTCCACCATGTTGTCCCAACACAAATCAATGAAGTTAACTTAATCCTTTAACAATTTAAGTCGACTGAATATAAGCATGCACTATAGGTGAATTGGGTAAGCTAAATTGTTCGTAGTGTATGTGTGTGAATGACAGTGTATGGGTGTTTCCCAGTAATGGGTTGCAGCTGGAAGGGCATCTGCTGCATAAAACATATGCTGGATAAGTTGGCGGTTCATTCCGCTGTGGCAACCACAGATTAATTAAGGGACTAAGCCGAAAAGACTAAGCCAAATGAATGAATGAATGAATGAATATAAAACAATTAAGCCCCCCCCCCCAAAAAAAACGGAAGAATTGTGTTGTTTCCACTCATTTTAAATAAGTAGTTTGAACAAGCAGCAAAAGCCATTTGTTTGTGTTTAGTGCTGTTACTAATTTACTAATGCATTATTAAAATCCGAATTCATGCTTGATTTGGGTTCTTTTGAATTGACGTTTCCCAAAAATCATAACTCATAATCTGAAACACAGGCGTCACATGCAGAAAAAGGCTAGATCTCCCAGAGAGAAAGAGAGAGCAGGCAGTGTTTGGGTTTAGAGGTACCTGGATCTCCACACAGACACACACACACACACACACACACAGACACAGACACACAGACACAGACAGACACACACACACACAGACACACAGACACACACACACACACACACACACACACACAGACACACACACACTCACACACACACACACACACACACACACACAGACGTCTTTGAGAAGGAATGATCTGAGCCCTTAAAGGTTATCAGAGATTCAGCAGCGCATGACCTCAGGCCACAGAGACAGTGATAAGGCCAGAGATGAAGAGATTAAAGAGGAGAAACACAACTTAGGACACCACAAGAAAGTGAAAAAAGCTCAACAAAAAACAAAAAATAACAACAACAACAACAACAACAAACATGCTTATCTGAACACTGAGTAATTGATGTAACCATTTTTGGAGTAGGGCATGTTTATTTAGTATATAATTTCTCATATAGTCATTTATTTTGTTTCTTATCTCTTTTTATGTAGAACAATTTAGAAATTTAGTTGGGCATTTTAGTATTATCATTAGTTTATTTATTAGATATATATTTTTAATTACTCATTAGCATGTGACATCAGTCTTGTTTTTGAATCGGCCACTATGCTGACACGCAGGCATTTGTAGCTCCGCCCTCTTTTGAACATAGCAAAACCTCATTTCAATTTAAAATGACAAACTGTTTCAAAGAGTTCTCAAGCACTAATTGTGGGACATTTTGAGCTGAAACATACACACTCTAAGGACATCAGAGATTTATTTCACACCTAAAAAAAGAGGCATTATAGGTCCCCTTTAACTCTCGACTCCAGCTTATTGTGAAGGCTTTAAAAAAAGAAAGGAGTAAAGTGGTCCCTATTAAAATGTTCTCCATACAGAAATGTGGTTTTGAAATGACATTAGTAAGTAAATAAAGATAAATTTTGCTTTTATATGGGATATTTTGGGTGGACTAATCCCATAATCAAACACAATGCAGCCTGGACCTCTTCAAAAACTGAAGTTCATAAAAATTCATTACAATGACAAGGAGACACTCAATAAAACTCAACAAAACCCACAACAAACATGCTTCTCTGAACCATGGCTAAACACTGAGCAAATGATCTAACCATTTTTGGAGTAGGACATGTTTCTTCAGTATATAATATCTAATCTAGTCATTTATTTTGTTTCTTATTTCTGTAATTTCTTTTTTTTATGTAGAACAATTTAGAAATTTAGTTGGCCATTTTAGTATTTTTAGTAGCTTATTTTAAATAGATATATAGTTTTAATTTCTCATTAGCATATGACATCTGTCTTGTTTTTGAATCTGCCACTATGCTGACACACAGGCATTTGTAGCTCCGCCCTCTTTTAAAAAAAAGGGCACAATCTCATTTGAATTTAAAGCGATAGTCACCAAAACGCCACAATTTAAATCCAAGCCAAAAAGGGGCATATTTTGAGCTGAAACTTCACATACACACTTTAGGGACATCAGAGATTTATTTTACATCTTGTAAAAAGGGGCATAATAGGTCCCCATTAAGTCTCGACTCCTTATCGTGAAGGCTTTAAAAAAAAGTGAAGTGGTCCTTCTCTATACAGAAATGTGGTTTTGAAATGACATTAGCAAGTAAATAAAGACCAATTTTGCTTTAATTTGGGATCTTTTGGGTGGACTAATCCCATAATCAATGCAGCTTGGACCTCTTCAAAAACTGAAGTTCATAAAAAATTAATTACAATGACAAGGAGACACTCAATAAAACTCAACAAAAACCAAAAACAAACATGCTTCTCTGAACCATGGCTAAACACTGAGCAAATGATCTAACCATTTTTGGAGTAGGACATGTTTCTTCAGTATATAATATCTAATCTAGTCATTTATTTTGTTTCTTATTTCTGTAATTTCTTTTTTTATGTAGAACAATTTAGAAATTTAGTTGGCCATTTTAGTATTTTTAGTAGCTTATTTTAAATAGATATATAGTTTTAATTTCTCATTAGTATATGACATCTGTCTTGTTTTTGAGTCTGCCACTATGCTGACACACAGGCATTTGTAGCTCCGCCCTCTTTTGAAAAGAGCACAATCTCATTTGAATTTAAAGCGATAGTCACCAAAACGCCACAATTTAAATCAAAGCCAAAAAGGGTCATATTTTGAGCTGAAACTTCACATACACACTTTAGGGACATCAGAGACTTATTTTACATCTTGTAAAAACGGGCATAATAGGTCCCCTTTAAGTCTCAACTTCTTATCGTGAAGTGAAAGAGTGAAGTGGAGTGGTCCTTCTCTATACAGAAATATGGTTTTGAAATGACATTAGCAAGTAAATACAGATCAATTTTGCTTTTATTTTTGATCTTTTGGGTGAACTAGAACCAATAATCAAACACAATGCAGTTTGGACCTCTTCAAAAACTGAAGTTCATAAAAATTCATTACAATATTAAAGCCTGCTTCAGATTTTCTGAAATTAATAACAAAACGACAAGGAGACGCAGAGTACGAGAGTGAGAGTATGAGAGAGGAAAAAAAAAAAAAGAAAAAAAAATCGATAAACACTAGATGGCCTGTAAAAGCATTATAAATATAAGTAGCATTTCTCCATTAAGGGAGATTTGGAAAACAGCAAATGCTAATGAGGAAGGCAAAGAGGCTATTGAAGTCCATTAGGAGCTCTCTCTAGTGAAAATCACCGCTCTCTGAGGTTATCAACTGGCCAACGCCACTAGATCCAGACCCACTATTCAAACCCACTCCCATTTTCCACTGACGGATTGGACAAATGTGCTTTCTGCATGGCAGCGAGGGGGCTGGGGGGGTGTAGTGCAAAATGGATGACTCAAAAAGAGACGCTTTTTATTTTCCAAACAAGGAACATTTTTATTCATTATGAATTTATTGGGATGCGGAGAACGAAGGGGAAATGACTTCACAGCTGAGCCGGAGTCACTTTGTGGTATTGGGAGGACGGCACAAATCATGATCAGAAAATGACAAAATATTTTTATGCAAGCTAACAAGAAAGAGAAAAAAAAGCATGTTCACGTAAGAATTTCCTAAACATCATTTACATTTAAGTCTGACGGCAATTACAACATGATTTTAAGGCACTTTTTCACAATCTGTGAAAATGGTATGATGGCAAAAACATGATTTTTTTTTTTAAGTAAGAGTCCCTTTTAGTTGATATGTTTCAATTAATGTCAGTTTAGAAGTTATTATCTAGTATAAAGGTTTTTAAAGTTATTATCGGTGCTCTGGATTTTTCTAAATAAACTAAATTATTTAGTAGAAATCGCTAAATAAATACATCTAATTTCATTTTCGTCCGCTTTTGTGGGGCTGGTTGTGGGGGAGTCTTAGGAGAGAACCCCAGACTTACCTCATCCCAGACACTTCCTCCAGCTTATTCGGGGGGGGATCCCGAGGCCTTTCCAAGGCCTGCCGAAAGACATAGTCCCTCCAGCATGTCCTGGGTCCTCCCTGGGATGCTTGAAACACCTGCCTAGGTAGGTGTCCAGGAGGCATCCGAAGCAGATGCCCAAGCCACCTCAGCTGACTTCTCTTGATGTGGAGGAGCAGCGGCTCTACTCCGAGCTCCTCTTGGATGACAGAGCTTCTCACCCTATCTATAAGGGTGCATCCTGCCACCCTGCGAAGGAAACTCATTTCGGCCACTTGCCGCAAGCTCATGATCATAGGTGAGTGTAGGAACGTAAAGAGCATTAAGAGTACGGGTGTAACCCCGGTGTCCTTGCCAAATTCCCTCCATCATGGTCTCCCAATCATCTGCATCCACTGAATTGGCTCTATCACGGTCTCACCACCTATAGCTGGTGTGTGGTGAGCGAATTGGCGCCATTGTCCTTTGGCTGCTGTCGCATCATACAAGTGGATGCTGTACACTGGTGGTGGTGTGAAGAGACCCCCATCATGATTGTGAAGTGCTTTGGATGCATTCATTTGTTTAATTTAATATTAACCTCCCCTAATGAGAATGGTGGGCAATGTTTACAGCATAAGACTGTTCTTAGTATAAGTTTGGAGATCGACATTTGGTGATCATCCTCCATGTTCAGTCGTGGGCTTTAATTTTAATGTACGTAAATGCAGAAAAGGTGTCAAAAGTTTAACATTGTGCCGTAAAATCAATCTGCTGCAACAAACACTATTGCAGTGATGTTAATCTAGCATAATAACACCAGGGGTCGCAACCCAATGGAAAAAAAATTGAAAGGCTGATGGCTTTTTATTTGCATGCTGTTGTTTTTAATGTAATTATTAAATATTAAGTATATATTAAATATATTATCATTTAAAAACTATTTTCATCTTCTGTAGGTCATGGATAAAATATGGTAATTTTTTTAATAACATATGAGATTTTTGGAAATCACCAAGAAACCACCCCCCCACCAACCCCTCATTATCTTGTGACCCCCCACTTACTGCCTTAAAGTACAGTAAGTGATTACAATATAATTTTTTTAAAACAAGGGTAGTTTGTTGATGTCTGCCATAATCTGTCTGAATATTTTGACAGGCATGTAGGACAGCCAACCGTAATGTTCGGACTGAACATTTTGATTGGACAAACTTTACTTGATCCTTAACCTTCCTCAAAATACATATAAATACATTTGGACCACTTCATATAATGACTTATCAGGTCCATTAGTTAAAATTGAATGCCTATTGAATAAACCTAGGTGTGTGAATTTGTATTGGTACTCACTTAAGTGGAATACGTGGGACGGCGGTGGGACTGGAGATTGCGGTGACAACTTGTAGAATTTGCTCCAGAGCAGACAATCCCCCTCCTACTTGAAATGCTACCTGATCTGCATTATTCTGAAAAAGAGTGATAGAAACGACAGAGAGAGACAGTCACAAAAATGGAGAGGTGAGCAGACTCAAGTGTCACATTGTTTTGGTTTTGTAGGTATCCTCTCATTGCCCACCTCCTGCTTCATAGAGGGGAGCCGAAGTGAAATCTGAAACAAAGCGATCCCCAAAGAATTCCTGCTAAATCTCAAAAGTGCACAACCCTTCCCAGCTCCCCCCCGCAGCAACCAAAAACCAACACAGGACAACAAATGCACATATCTGCACACAAAGCAGGGGTGGTCTGGTTTGACAAAGAAGGGCTTAGGGAATACAAAGAATGAGTCAAAATTTAGACTGGACCAGAAACATTTTACGTCACAAATTTACTTGAGTTAAAAAGTGTGATTGGGTCAAAATATATATATATAGCGTACAAAACTAATACTAATACCACTTTGTTTCTCAACCAATGATTTAATTTAACAGCTCCAAATAAATGTGGTGCAAATATGTCAAAGACATTAAATAACATGCTCAATGTAGTTAGTCATTGTATATATGAATAGCATTTTGAAAACAGCAAACTAGACAAATAAATCTAAATGAACTTCAATGCCATTTGAAATCATTTCAGGGTTTCCCAATTTGAAGGAGAGGGGCGGTTCAAATGCAAGCTTCAGATGTTGGTTATCATAGATACCAGTTGTAAAACTTTTAAGAGGAGGGTCAACCAAACTGTGCCTGAAACTCATACGGAGCGAATGGGCGTCTTTGAGTAAGAAGAGACGTAAAACAGTCATTTAACTGACATGCTTCTCAAATCAAACTGTTTACAAAGAGGACATTTTTACTTGCATCATAAAATTCTTTAAAGTTCAAAGTGGAACCCCTTTAAATGAGTCATACGCTTTAGAGTCAGAATTCCCCAGCTTCTTAACTTTAAGTAAAGGAAGTAAGTGCCTCAGAGGTTGGCGATGAGTTCGACCCCAATGCTGCCACAAAGCAACACATAAATCAGCATCTCTGAATTTGAAAGCGACATCGGTTGAGTCGTTTATTTGCAAGATTGGAGAGAACAGAAGAGGAGGAGAAGAGAAAACGTTGCACCTACTCCATATAATGAGGTCAGATTCTCATACTCTATGTGACAGCAGTCAAAGTCAGATGTTTTTGTTCAGGAGATGGCGGAGGCTGCCAACAAGCCTGAACATATTGAGCAGCAAACAGAGGAAGCGCTTTGCAAAATTACATATAAGCTCCTCTCCTGTCAATCACAGGTGCCGCCAAAGAGTCATTCCTGGAGATCCGGTGGCAAAGAGACGGTTGAACCCCTGCCAGGGTTAAGAGATTGGAACAAGCTTGTTGTCAGGTACACCAAAGGTGGAGCACGCTCGAACAGCGGCTGGGATTAAGAAAAGCTCCCTGACAGCGCCGTGAAGATGGACGTGGTGCCTCAGCGCCTATATCGTGAGGACGAACCCAGGTCGCAACAGTAAATCAAGTTGGTTCGCAACATAGCCATTAGCACAGTCCTGTCAAAACCTCAAGTTCCAAGAGGCTTGGCCGCTCATGGTGGCCTATTTATGAGGCATTTGGAGGAGTAAGCTAGGGTCTGTGTGGCGATGGCATGTGGAACTCAGTCCAGCGGGAGGTGTCTCACCTTGCCCTGTCTGCCGTATTGACAGATCCCTATGCTGAGCAAAGTACCTGGAATCTGGAAGAGTGCATGAAAAGGGATTGTGAATGAGATAAGATAAACATCTGATTGTGAGGATGTAAAGAGTTTAATGACATGCATGCCAAGCAAGGGATCTAATTAATACAATATGGAAAGCAAGGATAAAGGTCTTGTTTGGGCCCTTAACCTGAAATAAAAAGTATATGGAGTAACTTACATGCTCATATGCTGTTGTGCACTTCTGCAGTTACCAAAAATGTAGCTTTATTACGCTGCCAGGGGCTTCCCATTCTCAGTACGGTCATCTGGCATTGATATGTCTTTTCGGGAGGCCATGTCAGATGAGCAATGCAAATGTTTATTTGTTTGAGACTAGCATGACTCTGCAACAGCAGGAATATTGTGTTAACATGCTATCTCCATCTTAACATAACTAAGAAGAGACTTTGTAATGGTCTGGCAACAGAATAATATATTTCAATGCCACCTATAAACAACTAAGTGGAAGAAAAATTCATGCAGACTGTGCTTAATGAATATAAAACAACTGTTTTCTAAACTGTACATTAAAACAACTAAAGTTATTTGAGTATGAAAGCAGCATGTAATAGAGTTAGCTAGACACCCTAAATAAAGCTACCTACTGTAGCATAGTGACTACACTCATTCGTGAACTTGGCAATGGTACTACATAATGATGTTAAACATCAAGGCAAGACTGCAATATGACAAAACATCAAATACAAAACAGTTCAGAAGTGACGTGCAAAGCTGTTACCCAATTACCCAATTCTTGCGCTGTTGTATTTGCTTGGTGTGCCACCCTGCTTCAAAAAACACTCTACTGACAATATAATAGGATGAGGGTCTGTACTTTCCTAATAGGGAACTCAAACAGAAGACCTGAAAGCAGATCAGATGGTTATAGCCAAAGGAGGGGGGAAATTATATGGCCTGAGCAATCTTATCCAATTACTAACAAGAGTGGCCATTTTAGACAAGGAAAATCAAAGGGCCAGACAGCTGTGTTTCCCGTTGGTGGACCAGGACAAGGGTACGGGTGTGGGGTAAACATTAAGTGGGAGGGAGGGCTGGATGTGTCTGCGTGTTCACCTCGTACAAACCACTCTAATTAGCCAACATGAAATGTCAGGGGGAGGGGATTACGCCGAAAATGCTGCATCCCCCTTCTTGCAACAGATGGAGAACAACTGGCTGGGGCATTCTTTGATGAAGGGGTTCACTAAGGTTCCATCTTAGGCCCATCCATCTTTTGGCAAGAGGCACAGTGATGTAAACATCCCCCCCCTCTGGTTACTGCGACAGCTCCAAATCTCAGAATGAATAAGAGTGCTGGCCTGCAGACGAGTTATAACTCTGTGTTTTGTACTTAAGAACTAGTATAGAAATAAACATAGTTCCCATTTACCGAAGAGGACTGTGCTGACATTACAAGAAAGAAAAGGAGCTGTAAACCACTTCAAGAGTACTGTAGACAAAGCATTAAGTTAGTCTTTACACTGTTTAATAGCACAGATTTAAGTATACACTGGAAGATAGTAGATCGTTTTAAGAGAAAGTGTTCAAAGTGAACCAAACATTCAATTTGAGGACAATAATCAAAAGAAACCCAATGAATGTTGAAAGTGATGTAAAGTCAGATGACTCATGAGCCTAATTCTGGAGAAAACAAACTGGCACGTTTATTCATGATGTGCTTCTTTTAACCTCTGACCAAGAACATAAAAAGGTACACAACATTATAAGTTCAATTATCGAGCAGATATCAAAAATCAGCCACCCAAGGGCATTTCTGTCCACCACGGATTTCTGACTCTTCTAATAGCTGTCTTCATGCCCATTCAAACATGCACCTGAGGGGAAACATGAATCCTCTACTCTCTTACAGTCACAAGCAACAGCCAAGTGGAACAAAAGAATTACTAGGCAATTAGGGTTTGAAAATTACCTTACTGACAGCACACAGTGAAGGAATGCAAAAACTATGTCCATGTTTTTTTTTTAAAAACTCTCTTGCTAATTCCTAAAGCTCGACCTGTCCCTCAACAGCAGAAAGGCAACTCCCAATCACCTCACACATCTTTATGAAGAGGCTTGTTGAAAAATGTAGTTCTTGTCATACATTTCAATGATCCTAAAACCAACAGTTACAACCTCTAAAACCAACCAACAACAAAACAATAAAGACTTGAAAAAATAAACATGCAAGATTAAATATATAAAGACTTTTCTGTATGTTTTGTTTTGGTAAAGCCAAAAATATTCAAAAATAAAAAGTTGAGTTCACAACTCTAGTCCATACGCACTCCAACACTGTACATTTTAGACATTAACAATTTATTGTCTGTTTCTTCTAATAAATTGCAGAGTTGAATCGAGTGCGTTTGGGAAACTGGGATCCAGTGCTCCAGACAATAAAGCAATTAACCAAATGTACAGTATGGAAAGAGTCAAAAGACTGGCCAGCTAACGGACTACATAGTAAACCTCACCTCTTGCTTAATGTTCTCACCACATTGACAGTCAATCACTAATCTTAGGCTCCACTCTAAAGTAAGTCTTCAGCCAACATTTGCTGAACTCTTTCTCCACATCAGGTCATCAAACATGGATTGAGGGCAAGTACAATGCAGTAACAGTCCCCTGGTGGTCTTTCCTACATCTTTAGGCTTCTTGACAAACTAAAGCAAACCACCAGTTGACTACCATTTCTCCACCCAAGGTCATCAAACACGGGCTGAGGGTAAGTACAATGTAGGAAGGGTCCCTTGGCACCTTTTCCCACATCCTTCAGCCTCTTGATTAGGCACAGAAAAATCACCAGTTGGCCACTATTTCTCTACCATAAATCATTTTAAAAAAGTCTGAGGGTAAGTACAATTCAGGCAGGCTCCCTTGGCGCCTTTTCCCACATCCTTGGGCCTCTTGATCAGGTACAGCGAGCCACCAGTTGGCCACCAAGGGGAGCCAACCCCTGTCAGCTGGCAAATGAAAATGTAAATACTGGCTGGCCCAGCAGGCCCTGAATGTTCCTGACAGTCCCTCAAGTGTCATAAAGGCCGTCGATCTTGGCCTGGTTTTTATTTGAAAGCAGTGACAAACACTCCCTGGCAGAATGTAAATATGTGAGCTCATACGGCTAAGGTAAAATAGCACAGATCAGAGGAAAAAGAAACTCCCCTGAATATTTCTGAATGACAAGAAGGGAAAAAAGGCTCTTCGATCAGCCAGTTCTCCTGGAGACAACCCGAAACCTGGTTTGACACAAAATAAACCATTAGAGGGCTCAGAGGGAGAGGCGGGCAAAGGTCGGAGACTGTGCCCAAGCAAAGTCAGCATGAGGAAAGAGGAGTGGGGGAGGCCGCACTGCTTGAGGGGCTAGAAGGGGTGCATAGAGTCTGGTGTTGTTGGAGGAATTAGTGGAGAAAGTGGAGACTGAATCAGATATGGGTATGAGAAAAAAAACAAATCTGTAGGTGAGTCAGTGACATGAGAGATGCTTGTTAGGTCAAATAATCTAAACGTTCTTGACTCGAGGTGATGCTAGGGGGGAGAGCTGTACGCCAACTCCCAATGAAGGAGACAAGTATTTATTTGACTTTGTCCTGGGATTAGAGGCGGAACTGCTCGACAACTAGGGTTCACCGACTTGCCCAGTTTCAGTGGTGTGCAGACCTACCTGGACATAGGAATCCATGAATGTGACTGACAGTCTAAATAAAGTCCAGATACTGTACCCTTAAAAGAAAGTCTTATTCCCAAAAGGCTACAAAAAAAAAGAGCCTGAGGAGCTGACATTTCCACAAGCACTTCATCGTTCCAGCGACTTAGAAAAACAAAAACGACAGGAGTTCTTTAAACCAAAGTCTCTGCGGAAATCTTCAGAATGAGTTTGTGTAGGAAGCCTTGGGGACAGAACGCAAGAAATGTACTCAAGTTCTTGATAGAAGTTGTCACTCAGAGACACTTTTAAGCTGACCTGAGAAAATCTGTTCAACTGAATGTGAAGCATGTTGGTTATATTATCAGTGTTAAGTTACTGTAGACCTAACTTGCTAGATATCTAAACAAACATGTTCTTAAAGAAATAATGGGTCAATTTCAACTCAAAAGGATAGTTCACCCAATAAAAAATAAATAAATTACTCAGTACTTACTCAATATCAAGGGGTCCAAAACTATTATAGAGTTCTTTTTTGTTTACACCAGCGTGTCCAAATTCTGTCCTGGAGGGTCTGTGTCCTACAATGTTTAGTTCCAACCACAATCAGACACTCCTGGGCTAGCTAATCAAGCTTTTACTAGGCTTTATAGAACCATCCTTACAGGTGTGTTGAGGCAAGTTGGAGCTACCATCTGCAGGATACTGGCCCTCCAGGGCCAAGTTTGGACACCCCCGGTTTTTATGAACACAAAATAAGATATTTTGAAGAATATTGGAAACGATTAACCACTGACATCCACAGTAGGAAACACAAATACTATGAAAGTGGAAGTCCAAGAGAATAAAATAAACAAAGATTTGTGGCAAGTGAAGGGTAAATGTCAGAAACCAAATTTTTGGTTAAACTATCAATTAAAATTTCTGTTCACTTTACTGGTGGCATCCCAGAAATTATATGAACTGTAAGTGGCATTTGAGTATGAAACAACAACAACAACAATTTATTTATTATTAATAGTAAATGTAATAAAAACAGCATAAAACATGTTAAATTGTCTCATAACTACAAAGCATTTAAAACAGTCACTATCAATCAACACTTCACATTGTGGATGGGTTTTATTGCTGACGGTTGCATCCCCTTCACTCTTCTCTAGCAGCTTATGTTCTCCTCTCCTCCCTCGGCCCTCCTCCTGCCCATTAGCTCAGCTTTACCACCCTCTTGTCTCCCTTACCTTTCTCCTTTCCTTTCAGAAAGACCATTAACAACCCACATCTCCTCCCACTGGTCAATACAGGCACACCATCAATGTACCATCCATCCACCCACTGAAACACACCCACCAAACCGCACATCTCTTTACTGACTGTATTACAGAAAAGCACCAAAACAAACAGTAAATGCCTTGTTTCATTACCAAAGTGATGTCACCAATCTATTTCTGTTTATTGATCTCTGTTGACCAGAGATTGGTCTGAGAGTGGTCAACTAACTGACAAGTCGTCCAACAACTGACTAGTTGATTAGTCAATGTAACAAGTTAATATTGGTGTGTGTGTGTGTGTGTGTGTGTGTGTGTGTGTGTGTGTGTGTGTGTGTGTGTGTGTGTGTGTGTGTGTGTGTGTGTGTGT
>CAIGQZ010033189.1:2389768-2402561 GCA_903798205.1 Danio tinwini
ACACACACACACACACACACACACACACACACACACACACACACACAAATACACATTCAATCCACACAGACTAGACTACAGATAATAAAGCCCCCAAGACAATGACATAGACTGGTCTGAACGCTGCTCAGATGCTTACAGTCCCAGAAGAACCCTAGTGTGGCGGTGCAGTAGTAAAGATAGACAGATAAACAACAGACGCCATATATCCATACAGTCATTTCTGGTATCTTTCTCCAGTAAAGGAAGTGCACTGTGAAGGTTTGGAGTTGCTTCCAGAACATTACTTTAGAGCAGTGGTCACCAAGCTTTTTAAGCCCAAGATGCAGAACCTTGGTCTTGCCAAATAGCAAGATCTGCCCATCAAGAAAACTGACCAAAACCTTGCGATATTTAATTTAACATTTTTACCTGTTTAATGCACTAGGTTTACCTACTTTACATGTTTTAATTGATGCAAAACAAAGAAAATTAGTCACAATGCATATATATATATATATATAAGGGGTGTGACAAGATGCCTACTCCACGAGACGAGACGAGACGAGACGAGATTGGGTTCACGAGACAAGACGAGATTTTTACACTATTTTAATGAAATCCTCAATGATGAAATATATAAATGGAAAATAGTCTTTTTTTCAACTGGGAAAAAAACTAATCGCAAAACTACTTAGGTGTTTTTTTTTTATCAACTGGTAATTAATGTTATTTTACTTCTATTTTAATGAATTATACGCAGTAATCGACATGGAAACACTGCTAAATATTTTGCTAATAGCCTATGTGAATGGAAAATAATCTTTTTATATATAATTTAAAATATTAGCAAAATATTTGCTAATATATGAATGGAAAATAGATTTTTATTCAACTACAAAAAAAAAATCACTAAAAACAAAACAGTTTAGGTGCTTTTTAAAAACATAGTAATAAATGATATTTTTTTCTATTTAAATGAATTCTATGTCATAAAGGACATGCAAACACTGCTAAATATTTAGCTATAAACTCTACCGACTGGCTTCTCATCTGTACAATTTTACATGATATATCGAGCTTATTTCCACACACTGAAACAATTATATGTAATTACAATTATATGTATACATTAATGTAATTTTTTGTATTTCATTTTTAATTTAATAAATGAGTTTCACTTTAATTTAGCAAGATTCCATTCAGGCCCCATGACTCACTCTGAGCTACTGGATGCGATCATGCGAATATGAAGGACTGATAGGAGAGTTGTTTTAATTGAGTTGAATACCGCACGCAGAATGAAAAAAAAAAATTCAGCTTTTCCCGGACAGTATAAACGTGTGTACTGTGATGATAATGTTTTCACCTCAATATATATATATATATACACACACTCTGGACCACCCCTTTTAAGTAATTCAAGACTTTTTAATACTACACAGAATTAAATTTGACACTTTATTAATCAAAATTTTTTTACGGCATTTAACTGATAGTATTAATTAGGGTTGGGTGATGTTGACCAATTTGGCATCGTACAATGTCTAATGTGAAACATCGCGATGGAAGATGGCATCATCATCATAGGTGGGGGTGGTTGTTGTTAAATATCAATTAATTAATTATAGCCTACCGTTTTCACTACCTGACCCACATGGTCTTTGCTTTACCCATAACCAAACCGTAAATAAATAAAGTTACACACAAATTACCACCTGTCAATCACTTGTTTCCGCGAGACTCTGGCATGAATAGGCGGAGTGATCTGTGTCGTTATAATGGCTTTTTCCCACAGCTGGTAGAGGAGACCAGAGTTCGTTTGGAGTTCACTGTAATTTTTATTGTGATTAATGATAACTTACTTATTTTATTATTATTATGAAGAAATGATAACAAGTAAAGATGCTAGGGCTCGACCAATTCGGCTGATGTGCCCGAATTTTTATGCAACCTAAAATATACATTTGGAAGCATGTGTGAGAGTGCATAAATTGTTACCGTGCAACCTGTTTTCATTGCAAAATCCTCACCGCTTGCATGGATTTAGGAGACATTTATGCAGGATGCATCTTTGCACCTAAAGACGCCAAATGCAGCGCTCAGGAACAGATTAAAACAGTTGTTATGTGAACTTGCTGAAGTATGTGAGTCTTATTGGCCCACTGCTCTAGAACTGAACGCAAATGGATTGGTTAATATCAGTTGTCAATCAGTCAGTCAATGCCTTCTGCCTTCACATGACAGCGAGCTACAACCGTGAAAATGTGAAGCGCTGAAGATGAGAGAATGAGAATAACACTGACAGATTTAGTTTTAGAAAGCACCTAAAGTTACTAATAATGGCACATCTTATTAGTGATCATGTGCTGAATGTTAATCCACCATTTACACGTTTCTAAGAGTGGATAAAGGACTTCCAGTGGCTTCAAGTCCATATTGAAAATAACTAAAGCCATTCACTGTAAAGTCTGTGGGATGGGGTTTGCAGGTAACAGAGTTTGCCACTGAATCTACACATTTTAAGCATAAGAGGTTCTGTATAATCCTTCATTTAATCCTCACGATGCTGTCAGCCGTGCAAGCGGCAGCTGTAAGTAAAATTTAACACAGCTCATGAAAAGACCGTTATTGCTATTACGATGACATGCAAATAATAAGTTTTATATAAATATAAATGTGCGGCAGGGCAAAGGATCACGATGCCGGTTCAGCATCGTGAAGCTTATCGGCCATCGGCAATGGACGATGACATCATCTATCGGCCAAACCCTAGTATTAATAACATAATGCCACTTTCACACTGAGGAAAAAGTTCAAGAATCAGCACCAATGACATGTTATATGCGGCTGTGAGCGGCTGCAGGAGTCTCTATGACAACATAATGTGCTGGTCATCGCTCAAGCTGGTCATGAGAAAAAAAAAAAAAAATTGCAGATTCCGGTACTTGTCCGGTGGATCTGTGCATCTCTAGTTCTTCCTTTGCTAATGTACAGATTGATGCAGCTGTTATGAGCTATTATAAAGAGAAATCCCTGCAAACTATGTTCACGTAAGCAAAATCCTAGCAAACGTTAATTAAGTAAATAAAATCCAAGCGAGCGTGTAGGTTCAGCATTAGGTTCAGCCATAGACTGTAAATAGACTTTGGTTCTGCCTATGTTGCTCTGTGTGATGATGACAAATAGACTTAAGCAGAATCTGTAAAAAATCTTCTTCATGGGGTCTGTTTGATTGCATTTTAAGACCCCTGAAACACGGATTTAAGACATTTTAAGACTAATTAAGGCCTTATTTTCATACTATGGGATTTAAAACTTTTTAAGACTTATTAAGGATCCACGCACACCTTGTTCTGTGTGTTCCTGTACATCAGGGGTGTCCAAACTCGATGTCCTACATATTTTAGTTCCAACACCAATTAAACACACCTAAACCAGCTAATCAAGCTCTTTCTAGGTATACTAGAAATTTCCAGGCAGGTGTGTTGAAGCAAGTTGGAGCTATACTATGCAGGACACCGGCCCTCCAGGACCGAGTTTGGACATCCCTGCTGTATATTGATTGTTTATTTAATACACTAAGGATTATTCATTATTCAACTGATTATTAATTATAAAATATTCAAACACAATTTTAGCATGGTACAAACAAAATTTCTCTTCTGTTCTTGGTGGAAATGGTATATTTTTTACTTACTGGAACTCCAATATTGATTTATTTTGGCGAGGAGCGGGATACCATCACTATGAAGATCTCTATTTCAACATTTGCAGCAGTTAACCATATCGAAATTAAAAACAGCAGTTGGGTCAAAAAAAAAAAAGAGAGAGGTACATAATCAAAGCGTTTCTTGTACTTATTCTGGTCATTTTTGAGATCTACATACCAGGAAGAGTTATAAAGATCGACCAAATGTGATTAAAGAGTTGGAGACCTCTGAAAGAGTCTCTATCAGAATTGACCAGAGATTGATTTGAGATGAACAAACCTGTTTTTCTAGAATTCGTGAGATCTCCCCAAGTGTTCTGTCCAGGCCGGACACTTTGTTACTGGCCCACTGGCCACTGTCCTGCCCCTGCTGTTGCTTTACCAGGTCCTTCACCAGACGCTGGAGCCTGGAAAGACACACACATGCACATATTTAGTTTGTTATCTAAATGTGGACACTACATAGACCTACTGATTATATATATGCATATTATAATATACTCTTTAACTCTAATTGATTTATTTATTTATTTGATTTATTTCATTCATTTCAATAATAAACAGTAAAATGAGATTTCTGGAAACACCCCTTAAAACACCAGTGTTGCATCTAACATGCAAAACAATACAGTTTTGATAAAGGAAACCCCTGGGCAGGAATCATTTCTAAAGCTTAAAGCTCTAAAAGACCGCATGAAGACACAAATACTCAGCATAACACCCCTGTTTAGGTCCTCAAAAGCAGATCGGGAGGCTTACTTGGCCTTGTACGGAGAGTCAGAGGTCTGGCTTTTGGCTTCCATGCAGGTCTCGTACTCTTTAGCCCTGAAAAAGAAAGACAAACAAGCCTGTCAGAAAAAAAAACGGAGAGAAAAAGACAGACAGAGAGCAACAGAGGAGTCCGATGGCTGTCAGCCTGAAGACGTGAGGAGATAAGACGACGTTGCTAACAAAGAAAAGGTCGAGAGGTCAAGCTGAGCCTCGAACTGTTTATTTAGTCTTTGGGCCGCACTAGCAGCAATCACAAACTAACAAGCAGGAACGAGTCACAAACACTCCGTCTTCAGAGAGTCTCACAGCAGGGAATACCGACACACTATTTAAGTTGAGAAACGCTAAATAAATAAGGCTGATTGGCTGATGGTGTGAATTACTTCTGTGGCTGTTTGAGAGTCACAGAGCAGAATAATGTTTGCTGTCAGTCAGCTTGAAACACTGGTGTGGTCCACCGAGCGAAATTCCTGACAATCACACATCCCATTCCGTCAGATAAGGATGATCGATCAGCTCCCGGAGAAAACAAAAGGCTTGATGGATTGATGGATGTTCGGAGACTGATAAACTCCGGAAGACAACGTCAGAGAGATGAGTGGTCACAAGACTTTTAATAGTCTCATCTAGATTCGAGTTTAAAGCGCAAAGTGGTTTGAGTTTAATCCAATTCGGAAAGTTTAATTTAATCAATTTATTAATTTATTTTTTTTGCTTCATTTATTTAAATCTGTAATACCCTATATATAATATATAAACCCTATATATAATATATTCTATAATCCTTCCTAAAATTATTCGCCTGCCTGTGAATTTTGTTTTCCTTTTCAAATATTTCCTAAATGATGTTAAATGGAGCAAGAGAATTTACACGGTTTCCTATAATATTTTTTTCTGCAAAAAAAAACAAAAACATTTTAAGGTCAAAATTATTAGCCCCCTTTAAGTTCAATTTTTTCGATAGTCTACAGAACAAACCATCATTATACAATAACTTGCCTAATTACCCTAACCTGCCTAGTTAATCTAATTAACCTAGTTAAGCCTTTAAATGCCACTTTAAGCTGTATAGAAGTGTTTTGAAAAACATCTAGTAAAATATTATTTACTGTCATCATGGCAAAGACAAATAAATTAGTTATTAGAGATGAGTTATTAAAACTATTATGTTCAGAAATGTGTTGAAAAAAATCTTTTCTCTGTTAAACAGAAATTGGCGGAAAAATAAACAGGGGGGCTAATAATTCTGACTATATAGAATTATATAGAACTATATATATAGAGATAGAGAGAGTTGAAGTCAGAATTATTAACCCCCTGAATTATTAGCTCAACCTGCAGTCTGTGTGGGTCCTAACACCCCAGTATATTGATGGGGACTCCATACTGCTCAGTGAACGCCGTCTTTCGGATAAACCGAGGTCTTGACTCTTTGTGGTCGTTAAAAATCCCAGGATGTCCTTCGAAAACCTTTAACCCCGGCATCCCGGCCAAATTTGTCCACCGTCCATCATGGCCTCCTAACCATTCCGATATCATAATTGGCTTCATCACCCTGTCTCCTCTTCACCAATCAGCTGGTGTGTGGTGACTTGCTCTAACCCTTGACTTTTAAGATATCCGACACTAAATTTAAGAAAAAAAAAATTGTGTTTGACTCTGCCTTAATTAGGGTGACTGTAGCAAAGCATTCAGTAAGACTTTCAAAGACTGGTGTTCTGTTCTGAAGTAGAAGAACAATCCCGGTGCATAAGGAGAATGAAGAAATGGTGCGCCAAGAGAAATACCTGGCCTCATCCTCATCCTCGAGATTACAATATTCCTCTCTGACAGCTTTACGCCTGTACGGGTTAAACAGAGGGGCAATCGCCGGACCATCAATCTCCAAACGCGGCAGGCCCCATTAAACACGCCGGGCACCATAAATATTAGTAACCAGCTATAAGTGGGGGGGCAGCTACAAAGCTACAATGCAGAGCTAATCATCAATTCATCACGATGTGCCCCACTATTCACCTCAGCCCACGCTGGATGCAGACGTCCCCTTCCCCCAATTGACTGTAAAACAGTCAATGCCTTCAGATGGATAAAAAAAAAAAAAAGAAAACAAATACAGTGTATCCGTTTTAAATGTGCAATGGGAGGCTCAAGCGTTCGGCACTACCAATTACAGAGAACATTCAGTCAGGCAGCGCTGCAATATTTAATATTAGATTTGAAAGGCTTTCAATCAAGTGGAAGACAATTTGACTGATGATGAATAAAAGGACGAGGAAAAAGGGAGGGAAAAAATGTGACCTGTGGAACGTATCCGCCGAGAACATGAAGCTGGATCCGTCTATAAATTCAACCAATGTATTCAAGGGTTTATATGTGGAATAAATATCGGATAGATCATGAGATGAAACAGATTTACATGCACCTGATGGTAAATAAAAGTCTGAGGTAACCGAGTCCAAGTGTCTTTAACTTTAAACTATCGGAGCTGCAGTCTAGACACCACAGCACATCACACACATTGGCCATGGCCCAAATGCTACTTCTGATGTGAAGTTGTCTACAGGACTACATTCGCAAGTATCCACAACATTGTAGAGTTTTCTAGTGTCCTTTTTTATTCAGAATAGAGTCTGCAAACTACCTCAATGTGGCCACTACATTTCCTTTAGCAGAGATTGCACTGATACAGTGGATCATTGTGGACTCAAAGGACTTCAGACTTGTGGCTAGAGTGTCAGTGCAAAAGATCAGCGGTTCTCAATCGTGGTCATCGTGACCTCTCACTCTGCACATTTTGTATGTCTCTCTTACGGCTTTAGAGGTTTGTTCCAATTGACCGTAAGTGCCCTGTGAAGTGGACATCACTTAAGGACAATGTACTGCCATGATTCCGGTTTGAAAGAAGCAAGTTTAGTTGAAAAGGTATTAAAGTGTGTGAAAGACAATGAGTAGACCTCAAAGTCTTAACTTTCTCTCCCCCTTCGAATGCCTTTAGGGCGGGGCTATAAATACGGGTCTCGTTTCTGCTCTGCTTTCAGTCATTCGTCAATCTTTTTTCATTTTGTTAGCAACATTCATCCAACAATCCAATCAGTTTCCAAAGGACGAGATCATTCACCGCCCTACATTATTTTCTCATTTCAGAATGGTTTCAAGTGGATATATAACATGATAAAGGAAAAAAGGACAATCTTAACTTTCGTTTTATGTGGGCTTTTTGTTCAGCTAGTTTCAGTTAGGCTACGTTCACACTGCAGCCAAATGTGGCCCCAATCTGATCTTTTCGCCCATAAGTGACTCAGGTCTTGACAGTGTGAACAGCCCAAACTGCATGGAATCTAATCTTTTTTTTCGACCGCAGTGTAAACGGTTATGTCGGATTTCATGTGACTTTTACATAGTCTTCGAGCGACATACGTCATCATTCTGCGCTGCAAACATCATCTTGTCATGGTCCTAACCTGACAGTATTATCTGTTTTTTCAATGTTTAATGTTTGCCTGTTTGTCATGTGTTTGTTTACATTTCTGCGCCTTAATGTGTGTTGGCCACGTGCTCCTCTTGTCTGTCCTCCTCAGTTTCAGTTACCACGCCCTCTTGTTTAGACCTTGTTACCTTGATTATTGTCACCTGTCTCTTGTGTGCCCTGCTCTATATATTGTGCTGTGTTCTCTTGTTGTTTGCTGGTTCGTTCCATGTTAGTTCCATGTGAGCTTGTCGTGTATCCTTGCCTTGTATCTTTTCTGAGCCTTTTTGCCTGTTCTAGTTCTTGTGTCTACTTATTGTTTGTTTATAGCTATTACTTTATTTAGGATTCTAGAAGTCTTTATTTCAGTTTCTGTTTATCCGGTTATCTAAGTCAGTCTAGTTCTTCTAGTATTTACATTTGATTCTGTTGTTTTGATTTAGTTAGTTTATCTTACTGTTTTGTATGCTATTGCTGTCTGTGTGCTGTCTTGTCTTGTGTCTTATGATTTCTAATCCTAGTCTGAGTCCTGATCTCCCCGGCCTGCCAGACTGAAGTTTATGTGGACTGTTCACAATCTAACTCTGGTATTGTCCACTGAGACTCCCAATTCTGGCTGGCTGTTCTTGTATTATCCAATTGTCTCTATCACTGGCTTCCCTGTGTTATTACCCTACTGTTTGGATCCTTGTCATATTTTGTCTGTCTACTTGTGCCCTGTTCTGTCAATAAACCCCTTGTATAGTTCATTGCTGCATTTGGGTCTGCTTCCTTGCAACCATTCGTGACACATCTACACCTCTGCAGCATAGTAGAATAACACACAGGGCGATTTCTTTACCACAGAAAGTTGGTAAAGTTGGAAAGATTTTAAAGGCAAAACTGGTGCATGTTAACCATCCTGGTTAACGATCGGGGCACGAGATGATCGCGATGCTAAAGAGCGTTGGGGGTGTTGCTGAAAGGGGATCCGTGCACAAAGGAGGGGGCACTTTCATTTTAAGGATGAACATTATCTCCAAGCGAATAAAGGGCAGGAGCTCAAGCACCCAAACCCCCCATCTGCACGTGTCTGTTGTTTATAATGAAGATAAATAAAATAACTGTAAATGAAGATAAACCAACTCCACCTTCACAGTTCAGTCTGCGGCTGCTCATTAACCCTTGATGAGTTCACTACAGCGGTGGTCAGACCGACGCACGCCGTAGTTGTCATAAATCACAAATGATCAGTGTTTTCAATCACAAGGGACTTATTTTAGGTTTCAAATGCCGAAATACACATTAGTAGTAGCAGAACAACCCTTTACAGTTCATATAATACACCACGGTTGTCTGTGAAAAGGGCGATAATCATATTAAGCATAATCTGACAACGTGCTTCATACAGTATACACATTGTGTGCATAATTTGACATTTTGTGTTGTCCGTAACTATACTTCTGCTCATGCGGGTCAGTTTACGACCATGATCTGTTCACACTGTAAATCTGATATTGGCCACATTTATAATAACAGTGTGAACAGCTAGGCAAAAAAAGTCTGATCTGAGAAAAAATCTGATTTGAGCACTAAGCCTCGCAGTGTGAACATAGCCTTAGAGGCTAAGGGGTATGCTAAGAGCACTATGTAAGGAACACAGCAATCAGAACACAATTCCTTTGTGAAGTTCTCTTCTAACGAGCCAGTTATCTAAATCAGGTGTGATCATCAATAGAGAGAGGGAAAATGTGCAAAGCAGGGGGTCAAGAGGACCAAGATTGAAAACTGCGGCCCAAGAGCACAGATCAGGGATGCCAAACTCAGCTCCAGGACTTCCACGGCGATGCAGAATTCAGGCTGAAACCTGCTTCGACACACATAGCTGTAGCTTCACATAATCCTTAATGTCTTGTTTAGCTGGATCAGGTACACTGAGTTAAATGAGCAAAACTTTATTTACCAAAGTGACAAATCAAGAGGTCTGCAGGGGTCGATCTGTCACACTCGATGAGAACTAAATATGCCTTGGTGAGTCTCATTTGTCAGTTTGAAAAAGAGTGCTCACATGGGCACCCATGCTGGTGCCTTCTGAACACCTAAACTGTATTCAGAATTCCACAATTACCAGTAGTTGAGCAGAGCTGAGATGCACTTAGTAAGATCTTGAAGACTTTGTGCCTTTACTACAATGATGCACCATGAAATACACCAGCTGTCAGTTTGCAAAGGAGTGCTTATAAGTGCTCCCTAATTCCTTTTTTTTCTGAGCATAATCAATGCTGGATACAGAGCAGACAACTTATGAGCTACCATAAGTAGGGATGCAAATTAAGGGTGCTTTCACGCCTAGACTTTTGTTTCAGAACCTGTCATGTTTGCATCACTAGGGCGGTTCATTTGGCATATGTAAATCCATTAATCTCACTCTGATCCATGCCAAAACAATTGGTCCAAGATCGCCTGAATGAGGTGGTTTTAAAGCCGATTAAAACAAACTCTGTACTCAAATAAAATTGTATTTTTTTGCTCATTCAAACTATTTATTTAAAATAAGCTGAAACAACACAATTTTTGAGATTTCATTGGGAAAACTTTTTTTTTATGTTAAATCCACATACATTTGTCAGAAGTGTTAAGTTAACTTAGTCAATTGTGTTGGGAGAACATGAATGAATTGTGTGGAACTATGCATTTTTTTAAAGTGTGGAGCGGATCGATTGTAGTGAGAAAGCAATATGATCCAACAAACTAGGATATATCACATTGTATAATGGATATGTAATAGGCATGGCTATATAGAGAGAGAATGATGAGTAGGGTGAGATGTCGTTCCTACCAGTAAATGTGTGTTTCATGTCAAACATGAAAGTGAAAGCATGCTAAACTATTAACGAGACCCGTTTATCCATTAAAAAAATTGCCCAAACTGCTGTTTTGGGTTATCTGTTATTTTTTCTCTATAATGTAAAGCCTATAATGCATAATTCTAGCTAATGGCTATGCATGAGAAAGTCTTACCTCTGATTTAGATTTGGTGATGACGTCTGTGGGTGTCACCATTTAAAATAAAAGCGCAGCTTTTTGCTTATAATGTCCTATTGCTCATCATCATAAATTAAAATAAGGACGCATGACAGCTGAGCGGGACTCTGAAAAACAAACCATGGAACTCTGACCAATGTGAGGAGAAATTACTTGCATGTGACTTTTAGGTGTGAAAGCACCCTAAAACTCTGTGCCAAAACAATTTCTTCTCTATATCCAAATGTATTAAATATTGTAAAGCAACTTTGTAAGACTTTGAAAACTTTTATAATGATTTTAAAACACAAGCAAATAGAATAAGTACATTTTATGCCTAACCATATGAAAAACACAAAGATTGAAGCTGGTACTTTTGGGACCCGACCACCAGAACTAATTTAGTCAACATGAAGGGGTTGAAAAGGAAAAAATAACCAACGCACACAACTTTAGCCTACTTTGTGCTCGGGTTTACTGTAGTCCTCACTACTAGATTCATAGCACTTTCTTTCCCTCCTATCCCCTACGTTCATGAACAGGGGGTCTTTTGTGTGCCACCCCATCTGAGGTAGGCCAGCATACTAAACTCTCTGTTCTCAAGCCTGGGGAAAAGACAAGCAATGCATCCGGCCAATCCACTAGAGGACGGGCCATCAGAAAAAGAGAAGGAAAGAGTTAAGAAACTCAGAGTTTAAAGCCAATGCTGACACGGGCGGACATGCTACTTTCATTGTAATTAAAACCACACGTTTGCATGTGAAGAACAAGCCATATATTTGAAGAATAAATCAAGGTCCAGGTAAGGAAATTAAAGAGTCTTTTTTCCACGCCACGGCTATGGCAGGGCCTGAGCAGGCTTAACAATGACATCGGGGGACAGGGCAACCTGGGAGGGCTGAGAAAAGCTCTCTAGCGCTTTACAAACGCCACACTGTGCTCCTATAAAACGGCTCATTTCCACCCCGCGGTGGAGCCGCCAACCTCAGCAGGCCAGGGCTGTGGGCGGCCGTGATTTATGAGCATGTAGCGCCTGTTCTCTCCCTTTCATTCTTTCCTCCTGGCTGTGTGAGTGTTGCAGGGCTCAGCGCAGGAGTGACAGAGAACAGAGGAGGCTCATGTTGTCACTCTCGCAGCCAAAGCTCCGAGCTGTTTTCTGCCCTCTGCGCTACCTCTGCATTAATGAGCACAGAAGCAGCGCAGACTACCGGTCTCCTTTACACTGCAACTTAACAGACTCTTAGCAGACATCACATAAAGAAAGAGAGAAAGAGACTACTAATTACTGTAAGGTCAAGATCCAGAATGGAGCAATTATAACAGTTAACAAACAACATGTTAATTAGATAACAAATAGGTAACACTTTAGTTTAGGTCATGATTCGTGGTATTAGCAAACAATTAACTAGCATTACTAGTTTAATAAACTACAAATTAGCGGTTTATTAATAGTTAGTCAAGTTTAAAGCCCATATCTAATGCTGACAGGGGTGGACATGCTACTTTCATGTTAACAAACAACATGCTAATTTGATAATATCATAACAATCATAATGTTAACAAACCATTAACTAACATTACTAGCTTAATAACTTGCAATTAGCTGTTTATTAATAGTTAATAAAAAGTTTAAAGCCCACTTCCAACACAGACACAGGTGGACATGCTACTTTCTTGCTAACAAACAACATGCTAATTTGATACCAAATAGGTAACACTTTAGTTAAGGTCATGATTCGTGGTATTAACAAACAATTAACTAACATCACTAATAAAACTACTAATTAGCTTTTTATTAATAGTTAGTAAAGTTAGAAGTTTAAAGCCCATATCTAATGCTGCACAGGCGGACATGATACTTT
>CAIGQZ010033189.1:2402571-2413420 GCA_903798205.1 Danio tinwini
ATTACTAGTTTAATAAACTACAAATTAGCGGTTTATTAATAGTTAGTAAAGTTAAAAGTTTAAAACCCATATCTAATGCTGACAGGGGTGGACATGCTAATTTCATGCTAACAAACAACATGCTAATTTGATAATATCATAATAATCATAATGCTAACAAACCATTAACTAACATTACTAGCTTAATAACTTGCAATTAGCCGTTTATTAATAGTTAATAAAAAGTTAAAAGCCCACTTCCAACACTGACACAGTTGGACATGCTACTTTCATGCTAACAAACAACATGCTAATTTGATAGCAAATAGGTAACACACTACTTTAGGTCATGATTTGTACAAACCATTAACTAACATTATTAGTATAATAAACTACAAGTGAGCTGTTTTATTAATAGTTAGTAAAGTTAGAAGTTTAAAGCCCACACCCAACGCTGACACAGGCAGATATGCTACTTTCAAGCTAACAAACATGCTAATTTGATACCAAATAGGTAACACTTTAGTTTAGGTCACAATTCATGTTGTTAACAAACAATTAACTAACATCACTAGCTTAATAAACTGCAAATTAGCGGTTAAGTAATAGTTAGTAAAGTTAGAAGTTTAAAGCCCACAGGGGTGGGCATGCTATTTTCATGCTAACAAACAACATGCTAATTTAATACTAAATGGTAACACTTTAGTTTAGGTCATGATTTCGTGGTATTAACAAACAATTAACTAAATTTATCAGGTTAATAAACTACTAATTAGCTGTTTATTAATAGAAAAACCATTAACTAAGACTATTAGCTCAATAAACTACTAATTATCTGCTAACTTTGTTGCTAATTGTCAAATATTTCCAAAACTAAAATTAAAACATACAAATATAACCACTAATTACTTAAAGTTACTCAATTTTATTAAAAATGAATGTGAGAATTCACCAATAAAAAAAACTTAAATCACACTTTTAATTATTATCCATTCATAACTAATTATAACCCTTTTTTTAATAATAATTATCACTTTACTAATGTTTACCTTTATACCAAACTAATTCAACAACTAAACGTATACACATATACACAATTTGTCAGTACTTATTCACTCAAATATACTTCTATAATTAGTTTAAAGCCCAGAAATTTACAGTATTGAAGGACATGGTAACACTTTATTTTAAGGTGTCAGTATATATGTTCCATGTACTTACTGTAGTAGCAACAATTAATTATGCATAACAACATGCAAGTAAAGATAGATAAAAGGGGCGTGGGGGGGGTTAATTAAAAGCTAACAAAAATGTTCCACAAAAAATATATACTATAAGTCATTCAATAACTCTTGAAAAACCAAAACATCAACAACAAAAATCCAACAAAAAAATTATACTTTAAGTCATAAGTAATATATACTCACTGGCCACTTTATTAGGTACACCTTATCACTACCGGGTTGGACCCCCTTTTGCCTTCAAGACTGCCTTAATCCTTGGTGGCATAGATTCAACAGGGTACTGGAAATATTCCTCAGAGATTTTGGTCCATATTGACATTATAGCATCACGCAGTTGCTGCAGATTTGTCGGCTGCACATCCATGATGCAAATCTCCCGTTCTACCACATCCCAAAGGTGCTCTATTGGATTGAGCTCTGGTGATTGTGGAGGCCATTTAAGTACAGTGTTTGAGAACAAACCAGTCTGAGATGATTCACGCTTTATGACATGGCGGGTTATCCTGCAGGAAGAAGCCATCAGAAGATGGGTACACTGTGGTCATAAAGGGATGGACAATCATTAGCAACAATACACAGGCAGGCTGTGGTGTGGACACGATGCTCAATTGGTACTAATGGGCCCAAAGTGTGCCAAGAATATATTTCCTACACCATTACACCACCACCACCAGCCTAAACCGTAAATACTAGGCAGGGTGGATCAAAGCTTAATGCCAAATTCTGACTCTACCATCCAAACGTCCAAGCAGAATGAGACTCATCAGACCAGGCAACGTTTTTTTCAATCATCTTTGTCCAGTTTTGGTGAGCCTGTGTGAATTGTAGCCTCAGTTTCCTGTTCTTAGCTGACAGGAGTGGCACCTGGTGAGGTCTTCTGCTGCTGTAGCCCATCCGTCTCAAGGTTGGATGTATTGTGCGTTCAGACATGCCCTTCTGCAGACCTCGGTTGTAACAAGTGGTTATTTGAGTTACTGTTGCCTGTCTATCAGCTGCAATCAGTCTGGCCATTCTCCTCTGACCTCTGTCATCAACAAGGCATTTGTGCCCACAGAACTGCCGCTCACTGGATATTTTATCTTTTTCAGACCATTCTCTGTAAACCCTAGAGATGGTTGTGTGTTAAAATCCCAGTAGATCAGCAGATTCTGAAATACTCAGACCAGCCCGTCTGGCACCAACAACCATGGCACATTCAAAGTCACTTAAATCACCTTTCTTCCCTATTCTGATGCTCCGTTTGAACTGCAGCAGATCGTCTTGACCATGTCTATATGCCTAAATGCATTGAGTTGCTGCCATGTGATTGGCAGATTAGAAATTTGCGTTAACGAGCAGTTGAACTGGTGTACACAAGTGGCTGGTGAGTGTATATATATCATAAGATCATATGGTATATATCATATACAAGTCAATATTTAACTTGTGAATGTATGCATCCATCACAAATAACGTGGTATTTTAGGACAGTACTGATTACTGAACACAAATTAAAACCATCTCTAAAGCTGTTAGGGCATATTCATCCTTACTAACTAACAAACAACCATGCCACATTAACACTCAGACCAAGACACACACACACACAAACACACACACACACACACACACACAAACAGTTGTGACAGCAAGCAAAATTGATAGCGCCCAGGTCTAGGATCTGACACGGAGACGCGTTCGCTCCTATTTGTTGATTACTATTGATTTTCTTTGATACTTCATTTAAAAATCAATAGTTGGAAGAGAGAAAAACAGGCATGCTTTACACATACTTTAACATACTATTGTACACTAGAGAAGCCTTCAGTTTTGGCAGCGCGGTGGCAACCAATTAGGAGGAAAGCTCTTAACAGGTGAAAGTGGGGGGGGAGAACAGATCGATTCTCACTTTTTCCTCCCCAATCACAGAGAGTGGCCATAAATTAAGCTCATCAGTGTTGCTGTGCGGACAGCCGGGATGCACATCGCCACTGCTTTCCATCTCCTTGTCACTCATAAAGCTCTCACAAGCAGCAACACCACTATTCAGGCAGACCGAGAGAGAGGGAGAGACATATAGAGAGAGAGAGAGACTTTAATCATTTCACCTTGAGTTCATGCGTGCACGCAGTTTCTTGGCCTTTTTCCGAGCTTTCTGCCTCTCTTCTCCATCTTTTGCATTGTCGGAGGGCACACTACTGTCAGTGATGATGTCTACGATGTACTTTTTTTGAGACAGATGTTCCTGGAGGAGAAAAGAAAGAAACATAAATGGAACTTACATAGATGTTTTCTAACAAATGTGTTTGTTCAATTGTTTCTGTAATGATATTGAGGTGACAACAAGGGTCGCACCCAAATGCAACTTTATTCGGAGAGTGGTCATACAGGCATTGTTTGATCAGGGACAGACAGTAGAATATATCTCTTGTTTATATACACTAAGTTACGAAGTATGCTATCCATCTCAGACGCAGAAAAGCTAGTTTATGCTTTTATGACTTCTAGGCTGGATTACTGTAATGCTCTGTTCGCTGGTTGCCCAGCTTCCTCTATTAATGAACTTCAGCTAGTACGAAATGCAGCTGCCAGAATTGTTACCAGGTCTAGAAAATATGATCACATCACCCCAATTTTATCCTCCTTACACTGGCTGCCTGTTAAATTCAGTATTGATTATAAAATATTACTTCTTACTCATGAAGCTTTAAATAATCAAGCTCCTGTTTATCTGACCAACCTTATGTCTCGCTACAATCCAACCCGCTCTTTAAGATCTCAAAACTCAGGGCTTCTGGTAGTACATAGAATAGCAAAATCTACTAAAGGAGGTCGAGCCTTCTCATTTATAGCTCCTAAACTCTGGAATAGGCTTCCTGATAATATCCGAGGCTCAGACACACTTTCTCAGCTCAACACTAGATTAAAGGCCTATCTTTTTAGTGAAGCATACACACAATGCATCACATAACGGTATGATGCATGAGTGTGCTCCACACAGGTGAGTGGGCTTGATAACCACCTGTAGGAAACACGCCTCCTGTCTTAATGCACCAGAAATGTTTGTTAGAAATACTCCTATGCTTTACATGTTTGTTTATGTTTGTTTATATAACTACTATTTTCATTTATAACACTTCATTGATGCATCTTATTTAAAAACTCTATGAACAGCAGCTACGCTAATTATTTTCTTTATTCTCTATTTCCACCTGGGGATACTCATCCCGAGACCTCTAGAGATTATGCAGCGCCATTGATGCAATCCAAGACCTGTGAAGAAATGATGCCAAGGTATCCATAATGCTGGACCGTATGCTAAGCTGACGCTGTGGTCGTCATTGAGTGAGAGCATAAAACTGATTCCTAAAAAAACCCAGTGACAGACGAGTCTCGAGCATTGATCCCATGGACCAGCCTGAACACTCGCCGGTGACTTTCTCACACCTGCAGCTTCTCCACGATGGACGTCCAGCATTCTCCAGCCCCTTGACCGCAGCTCTGCACAAAAAGCTTGGCCAGAGGAAAAATGGCTGTGCCCAATTGAGCCTGGTTTCTCTCAAGGTTTTTTTTTTTTTTTTTTTCACAAAAAACAAAAATCACATTTAGTCCCCTGAAAGTTACATTTCCACAAGTGTGATCCAGAACTTACAGTTGAAGTTTGTAATTATTTATATAGTCTGTAGTTAATTAAATGTAATAATAATAATAATAATAATAAGTTGAATTATTTGCCCTCCAGTGAATTATTTTTCGAATATTTCCCAAATGATGTTTAACAGATTCAGGAATTTTTCACAGTATTTCCTATAACATTTTTTTCTTCTGGAGAAAGATTTCTTTGTTTTATTTTGGCTAGAATAAAAGCAGTTTTAAATTTTTAAACCATTTTAAGGTCATTATTATTAGTTCTCTTAAGCAATATTTTTTTCGATTGTCTACAGCAGCGGTTCCCAACAGGGGGGTCCTGGCCCACAAGTCGGCCTCAGCAAGCTCTGTGAGTGGGGTCGCATTATATTTTTACAATTAGGAGAACGGTCATGTTTCCTTAGTTCATTTTATCCCCTGGCTGACCAAAAAAAATAAATAAAAATAGACAAATTTGTAATTTGTCTTCCACAAAAAAGATTGTGATTCACCTTCAGCATACTGGACCCAGGTGAGGAAGCTCCAAACATCAAGCAATACTGGAAACAAGAAATGCAGGAAATACTAAGATAGTTACCTGAACTATATGGTTTTATTCCATTTTCTGGAAGCAAAGAGTCCCTGACCAAGGAACAGTGTATTATCTGCAGCAAATTTCTTGCTAACGAATGCATAATGCTGTCCAAATCAATAAGACAAGCCCAGAGCTTAAAATAATTGATGCACACCGAAAATGAGATGAGGGACGTCACAGCTACTGACAAGAAACTAAAAAAAAAAACTGGCAACTAATATAGGGCCAATTTAAAGGCCAAATGCTTACGTTTTTCAGTTACAAGTGGCTTACGGATGTTTTGCTTTTATATTTTACATTATGCTCTTATTTGTGCATAAACATATCTAGTTAGAGTAATAAACATACCATTTGTTTGAAAACAACTTTTTGTGTCATCCTTACTGCAAATTAATATGAGCGATAATATCATTAAATGTTGAGGGGGGGGCCTTACAATATTTTCCGGGGGAAAAGTGGGTCTCAGACAAAAAAAAGTTTGGGAACCACAGATCTACAGAACAAACCACTGTTATACAATGACTTGCCTAATTACCCCAGTTAAGCTTTTAAATGTCACTTTAAGCTAAATACTAGTATTTTAAAAAATATCCAGTATGATATTATGTACTGTCATAATGGCAAAGACAAAAGTTATCAGTTATTAGAAAAAAAATTCAGCAAAAAATTCAGGACTCAATCATTAAGTATCAAACCAATGGAACAAATGGCTTGTTGAAAATTATCAGCAGTGAAAGCATCCTTTAACTTCTTTTGGCCCAAAAATACACATCAGATTCTTTACAACTCCACAGGGAGACTCTCAGTTCAAAGCCACTGTGCCTCTAGAAAAGTCCTTCGGGACAATGGAAGACGACATATGGGTGTGTCGAGAAGAGAAAAGATCAAACATCAACATGTCAATTCCACAGGACTTCTTCTCCGCCGAACACATGTCTAGAAAGGCTGGGCTAAAACTCCTACACTCTTTTCCATTGAAAGCCCAGGTGTTAAGCTCTTTGTGTGGGACCCCCGGTCCAGGCATTGTGCACCACAATTATAATGGCATCTCCTCTGCTTGCTGCTGGCATTAACGCGGCGGAAGCGCCAAGAGGAGGGAGAGAGAGGTATAGCTTTCCGTCTCTTTCTGATGATGCCGATATTTCCATGGGAAGAAAGACGGATGTAACTCAATTTGGGACGACGTGATGCATGTGCCAGAAAGCAATTATCCAATTATCCTGTCATCCGGCACCTCGGAGGATGGGAGCAGCGGGCGAGAGAGATAAGAGTTCAATACCGCAGAGGCCCAATGCAAACGGAGGCCAAAAATGTACTAGAGGCTCTTTAGAAATGTGGCTACGCAACAGTGGATAAGGCAAATACACAGCCTGGTTTCTTGTGCAAAGTATATAAAAAATGAAGATCATTTCCCCATTGATGGTTGAAGAATCAGTTAGGACTTTATAAGGTGGTCTTAGCTATTATGTAATAATTAGCTACAACATTATTTACTACAGCGCATCCGGAAAGTATTGATAGTGCTTCACTTTTTTCACATTTTTTTTGTGTTGCAGCTTTATTCCAAAACGGATTAAATTCATTTATTTCCTCAACATTCTACACACAATACCCCATAATGAAAATGTGAAAAAAGAGTCTTTGAAATTGTTGCAAATTAAAAATAAAAAAGCTGAAAAATCAGTACATCAGTATTCACAGCCTTTGCTCAATACTGTTGATGCACCTTTTGCAGTAATTACAGCCTCAAGTCTTTTTGAATATGATGCCACAAGCTTGGACACCTGTCTTTGGGAATTTTTGCCCATCCCTTTTTGCAGTACCTCTCAAACTTATTCATTCAGTGTTAAATGCTAACAATGTGAGTTTGAATGCCATTTTACATGACATTTATTGCCATACTACTGAAAGTAGCAGCAGATAGTTCACCTCAGATCCTGAAAATAAAATGAAGCATTTGAAATTAAACTTTAGAACTGTGACTCAAAACTAACACATATCACTGCAAATCTCGTCACGTAATGTAATGTAATGTGTGTATTTATATAGTGCATTTATTGTGTATGGCCATACACCCAAAGCGCTTCACAATCATGAGGGAGGTCTCTCCACAGCACCACCAGTGTGCAGCATCCACTTGGATGATGCGACCGCAGCCACAGGACAACGGCGCCAGTACGCTCACCACACACCAGCTATTGGTGGAGTGGAGAAACAGTGATAGAGCCATGATCATAAGGGCCGAGAGGGAATTTAGCCAGGACACCGGGGTTCCACCCCGTCTCTTTACAAGAAGTGCTATCGAATTTTTAATGACCACAGCAAGTCAGAACTTCGGTTTAACGTCTCATCCGAAAGACGGCGCCCACTGACAGTGTCGTGTCCCCTTCACATTCACTGGGGCATTAGGACTCACACAGACTGCAGGTTGAGCTCCCCCTGCTGGCCTCTCTAACACCACTTCCAACAGCAACCTAGTTTTCCTGTGTGGTCGCTCATCCAGGAACTGACCAGGCTCAGCCCTGCTTAGCTTCAGTGAGTAACCGGTCCTGGGCTGCAGGGTGATATGGCTATGGCGTAGTGCATTGTTAGGACATGAGGTTACAATGTAACCTGCTCACCTAATGTTGACGTTTGTAATAATTATATTATTTGCAAATTAATAACATCATGTGGAACTCTGAATCTGCGACTCATTCTGGAGTCTGCTACTGTCCACCGGAGGTCGCATTTCGGTCACAGACGCATGCTTTGAGAGCCTTTCTGAGTTAAAAGAACCAAAACAAAGACAGCATTCAGGCACGTAAAAAACATTTTCAAAGCAGAATATCTGACTTCAGCATTGCTTTTCAGATAAACAATAATGCTCGCTTACTGAAGCATGTTTCTTAAATATTTGCAATTATTCTGGTATTTTTATGCTTAAGAAGAATCAAAAACTTACAGCATCTTTAAGTACTTTCCAGGCCTTGAATTTATATTTATTTATATATTGAATTTAATTTGTCTGAAATTTAAGTACTTTTTATTTACCCCCTTTTTTCTTTTTGTCAATATAGAAAGCATACAGCACATGACTTAATCGTAAAACAACCCTGAATCCCCCCCCCCCCCCCCCCACCCAGGTAGACTTGTTCTACAATAACAGAAGTAAAAAGATTGCTGTGTTAAAAAAATAAAGAAATACAGAGTAGAAGTTAGGTAAGTACAAATAAATAACTATTACATCATGAGATACATAAAGTACATATAACCAGAAAAGCTGAGCACTAGAAGGAAGAGAAAAAAAAAGATTTGACAATATCGAAAGCTATAATCCAGGACTGAACCGTTTTTGACTGAGCTCCATGTATGCGCGCTGTTGAAAGTTCCACACAAATAATGTCCAGCAAAGATAGGCCCCATTGACGCCTACTCATAATATGACAGAGGGATCCAGCGGCAGACCAACATTTTCTTAGCAGCTGTAAAGGCAGCTAAGAGTGAGTTCTTAGGTTGCATTGAGAGTGACATGTTAGAAAAATCGTTTAGGAAAAAGCATACTGGACTCAGTTCTGCATCTTTTCCTAACAAAAATGAAGTGTCACGAGCCAGCTGAGACCAAAAGGTATGAAGTGCAGGACATTCCCAATAATAATGAAAAGAAGTGCCAACTCTCCTCTGTGAGCATAAGTTACAATCTGGGGAAGGTGATAAATGCATATAAAATCGTTTTACAGGGGATGAATATGATGAGTCTATGCAATAGTTTCCAATGTATTATTTGATGATTGGGATTGTTTGAGGAGGATGAAATAGTGTCCCAAGATTGGCCAGAAAATAAAGATTCTACATCTCCACTGATATCCTTAGACCAAATAGTAGCAGTGGATAGTGGTTTGTAGGAATTTTAAAGAAGAATTTACCCCCTTTTTTCATTCTTTTTTTGTTTGTGATAACCACAGTTTTGAACACCTGCTGCCTGTCCTTAATGAATTAGCCAAATGTGATAAATGGCCGTACACATGTCCGTTTGAAATCTCTACATTTGCCTCATATAGTGTTTCGAATGGATGAGTAATGGTGCGTGTGCGCATCTTTCCTAGTGTCCCGCGGGAGCAGGAGTCGAGCCCTGCAGTTATAACCATTGGCTCGCGGTGGCCGGAGAGGCATCTGTTGAGTAATCTCTCTGAAAGGCGATCTAGGCCGCCCGCCGCTCACTTAATGGGATTGTTTCTATAACACCTTGGAGACGTGCACCATCTTGAGATTATAAAGAGGGGTCTGGAGGAGAGGGGAGCACCGCAAAAACAGATCTGTCAGGAGATCAAGGCTGGAGCTAAGCTCATAACGTGCAGGACAACCAAAATATGCTAAATCATTATGGCAATAGTTAACAGTTTGATGACTGAAATATCAGAGTTTGAGCAGAATTTAAATGGACCATTTTTACTCGTCTGGGGCTCACAACAATTTGTAAGAGTTGGGGAAATAAGTTAAAATTTCTGTTTTCTCAATAGCTATAGAGAGAAAAAAAAATCAATGATAGTGATTCTATGACTGTTTAAAAGAGGGGAAAATATAAGATTTGAGAAATTATTATTAATATTCATCAATATTCAACATAGAAAATGTTAAATTTTTTGAACCGCCTAGTGTATTTATATATTAGTATTGCCAAAAGATTAATTGCATCCAAAATAAAAGCCTGTATTATTTATACACACACATACATACATATATATATATATATATATATATATATACACACACACACACACACACACACACACACACACACACAAAGGCCACTTTATTGGGCACACCTTACTAGTACCGTGTTGGACCCCATTTTGCCTTTAGAATTAGTCTTAATAATTTGCCGCATAGATTCAACAAAATATTGAAAATATTCCTCAGAGATGCACAGAATGTACATACATCCATGATGCGAATCTCCCATTCCACCACATGTTTGTCATGTTCAAAAATCCAGTCTGAGGTGATTTACGCTTTATGACATGGTGCGATATCCTGCTGGAAGTAGCCATCAGAAGATGGGTACACTGGTTATAAAGGGATGGTCAGCAACAATACTCAGGTTGGTACTAATGGGCCCAAAGTGTGCCAAAAAAATCCCCAACACTATTACACCACCACCACCAGCCTGAACCACTGATACAAGGCAGGATGGATCCATTCTTTCATGTTGTTGATGCCAATTTCTGACCCTACCATGCGAATGCAAAAATCGAGACTCATAAGACCAGGCAATATTGTACAGGAGCCTGTACAAACAGTAGCCTCAGTTTCCTGTTCTTAGCTGACAGGAGTTGCAGCCGGTGTAGTTTACTGCTGTGGTAGCCCATCCACCTCAAGGTTGGACGAGTTAAGAGATGCTCTTCTAATTTATTTGAGTTACTGTTACCTTTATATATATATATAT
>CAIGQZ010033189.1:2435258-2467178 GCA_903798205.1 Danio tinwini
TATTTATTTATTTATTTATTTATTTATTTATTTATTTATTTATTTATTTCATTGTATGGTGAGCTCTGCTGCGACACGTGAAATTCCCTTTGGGATTAATAAAGTCTAAAAAAAAAAAAAAGTCTAACTTTTTTTTTTTTCAATGAACAATTCACGCTATAATTTTTTTTTTTTTTGCTAAATAAACACTAATCAGCTGCTTAAATTTTCAGCTTATTTTTCATTTTTGGGTGAAATTTCCCTTTAAAAACTGAGATGGAGAAACAGACCATTAAGAATAAAGTACAAAATATTTGACTAGATATTTTTCAGCTTAAAGTGACATTTTTAAGATTAATTAGGTTAATTAGGCAAGTTAGGCATTGTATAATAGACTGATTTTACGCGGCCGCCATTTTAAACAGCGAAATCGAGGCTGCAGTGGGAAGAAACCCCGAAGTATCGCCTGAGTCACACAGGAATGTTGTGTATCTGGCTGTACAGTATATCTTATCAGCGAAGAGAAAGTGACACAAATTTATACTTTCACTGCCTTCCGAGTGACCCGAAGGTCCGTTCTGAATGAATAGTGAAAATAAAAAGGGATATCGGACATCATTTTCAGCTAAGTTAAGAGAAATGGCACTAATTAGCTATGGTTTTCTTTCCCAAACACACGTTTTAGATGCCATTCATCAAACTTCAGTTAATAAACCGATTCTTTCACTATATTAGACTTGTCACTATACAAAATTTTGGTACTGAAATTGAAAAAAAAATGAGGATGTGCTACAGAAGACTGCATTGTTTTATTACTCACCGGGTTACATAGGATGAAGCAGGGAAGCATCCCCATGGTGTTTACCTGGTGCCATGAACTGAAGTCTAGGAGGACACTTAAGCATTACTCTTAAAGAGATTGTGACGTTGTTCGATGCCTAATATGCTTACATTGTTTAAATTAAACTGAACAGAAATGATATTAAAGTGATGTTTACACCATATCTGCATTAGAAATCGCGGCAACAGCTGGAGGTTTGTAGTACACAGCATGTTAATGCAATGTTTACAGTGCTGATCCTATACTTTCGGGTTTCTTCCCACCGCAGCCTCGATTTCGTGTTTTAAATAGCAGCCGCGTGAAATAAGTGTATAATGGTTTGTTCTGTAGACAATCTGAAAAAAAATATAGCTTAAGAGGGCTATTAATATTGACCCTAAAATGGTTTTAAAAAATAAAATAACTGCTTTTATACTAGCCAAAATAAAACAAATAAGATTTTCTCCAGAACAAGGTTATTATAGTTTAGGATCAGTTTTAGTTTTATTTTGACTTTTTTCTTTTCAAATTCAGTTAGTTTTAATTAGTTTTTATAGGTAGATTTACAAGTTTTTATTAGTTTCTATATTATGAAATTGCTTAGTTTTAGTTTAGCTTTTGTAAGTTTGTGTTAATTTTAGTTTTTTGTAAATAAGGACATTTGTTAGGCGCAAGAATCAAAATCATGAAAAAACCTGCAAACCAAAGACACATTTTTTGAAACACTACCATCTACCAATATCTACCCATCCTGAAATTAAAATACAACAGCCCACAAGATAGCAGGCCTAAGTAGGCTACAATATGTGTGCAAGGCTGCTTCTGAGGTCAGAAGTTTGGATCTTTAACGCGAACCAGATCTTTTGTGAAAAACCTCTTATATTAGGACTCAACATATAAAAATTATGTAGTCAGAAATCATAACTTTAGACAGTTAAAACATCACCACGATCTGAAAAGTTTCTTACAAATAAGTTTTGCAACCCGACTGAAGCATGATTCACTTATTTAAAGTCTATTATGACTTTCTGTTATGAAATAAACTTCATTAATCATTATTGCCCTCGGCTTACCGGCGCTGCAGTTGTTCCAAGTTTAGTTCAGTTGCAGCAGGCTGTCATGTACCGTTTGTGTTGGCTTCACCTGCTGAATCACGCATGTGCAGTACTATCAGTTCACCGCTTCTCAAATCTGATCTGTACTGTTCTAATAACTGAATAACTCTGAAAATTGGTTTATTTCCAGCCAGAGGTGGATATCAGGCATATTAAAAAGTAAGTTGTTTGTGGATGAGAGTGCTTACTGGAGACGCGAATAGTTTCAAATGATTCTGTTCAATTTGGTGAACTAGTTCAACCGGTTCACTTAGAAAATTCGGTTAAAAAGAATGATTCGTTCACGATCAGGACCACTAACACAGAAATAAAACCCGATATTGAGCATAGATGTGTTAAATTTATACTTTTATGTCTCTGCTCGGATTGTATTTAATATTGTCACCGTGCTGCTGTCTTGTCCAGCCATTGTTTTTGAGCAACAGTGAGGATGACTGGAGGAGAACAGGTTTGATCTGGCCAATGGCAGCAGAATTACAGACTCTGAGATGGCGTAAGGATCAAACACCTGACAGCAAAGTAAATAGGTTTACTTCTAAAAGGCATACAGTAGATTATGTACTAAATACATTTACAAAGACGAAAACAACGTTTTTCCTGTAATTGTAGTTAGTTTCAGTTAGTTTTGTATGTACACAATACAGTTTCAGTTAATTATAGTTCTTTAAAAAACTCTCGTTTTTATTTTTATTTCAGTTAGCGAAAATTATTTCAAATTTTAGTTTTTGTTTTTTCGTTCGTTAACTATAATAACCTTGCTCCAGAAGAAAAAAATAGAATAGACCAATTACCAACCTACGTCACACATGACGTCACACGGGTACCTGGTTGCAGAAAAAGACCAGCTGCAATAGCCAACATGTCGTGTTGTGCGGTAGGATGCCAAATTCAAACTTAACTTTTACCGTACACCACACTGCTTTAAATGCCGACTGCAGATGTCTTTGGCTAAAAGGGAGCTGAATGAAGTGACGACCTAATTATAAATGCTGGACTCTGCAGTGCTCATGTTAAATCAGGTAAGTTCACGCTATGCTGAATCATATACATTACTCGTTTTTGATTGCAGCAATGATTTCGGCTAAACAGTTACATATGGTTAATTAAACTGCAGACACTGAATGCTAAGGATGAAACGAAAAAGTGAAAGTTATTAAAGTTGGTTTTATATTCACACATTCATTCACACGGCACTTTGAGTATTAGGTCTGAAATAACCTGCAAGTGTGACTTGAAAACAACATGAACACTGTTTATTTGACTGCGAACAATGTTGTACTTTGATAGTCATTGGCTGCTAATATGATTTCGCTATTTAGAGTTCGTAAATAATACGTTTATGAAATTATATTATTAAGGAGAAAGTCTGAATGTGCGAAAATAAAACCAACTTTACCTTTACGTGTAAGTTCACATACCCTGCCGTAAGTTCAGGTGTAGTTCGCTGTCAGAATGCAGTTGTTCTGCTTGTTGATGATCACCCTGGCCTTCTATAACGTTAGCTCAGTATTTTTTTTTCTTGTCTTTGGCTAGGCAGAACTTCGGTTTTTAGCACTACATAGGTTTGAATCTAGTAATCAGGGAACATTATTTCTTGCACATGACCACACAGAACACAATTGTTGGCATCCAAACACTTGTAGGCCTTTAACTTCTCTCGTAAAATCCCTTGGAGCTTCAATGATATTGTATATTTCGGGCTGGATCGCAAATGGACCTGTCAGACGAACGCCGCTCACTTTAACATTAATTTTGCCGAATCACTGTGCTTATTACTGGGTGACAATCTGTTATAATACGCTGAAAGCATTATGGAAATAATATATATAATATGTAATCAATATAACTTATTTCTAAGACAACAACAAACTGTACCGCAGCAGATGTCAATCCCTCGCTGGAAATAGTAGCGCTCCCGTTTTTTTCTGCTACCTCCCTGCGCGCGCATCCTGAATGTTTACAAACATGGTAATTGGTCTATAGGAAATACTGTAAAAAAGTCCTTGCTCTGCTAAACACAATTTGGGAAATATTTAAACAATAAATTATTATAATAATAATAATAATAAAATAATTAAGAAAAAATAAAAACAGGATGTTTAATAATTGTGACTTCAACTGTATACATAAATCATATCATTGTTTTTAGTGGTTTTCACCCTTGATTTTCTAGACAAATTTCTTCAGCTCCAGACTTTTGAGTTGTACTCAATACTTTGGCTACAAACGCTTAAAGATCAGGCAGCTTGTCTAAGGCTGCATTTACACTGCAGATCTTGATGATCAATTCCGATTTTGTGACTGTATCCGATTCTTTTGATCACCGGCTTACATCATCTTTTAAAAGTGACTCGTATCCGATGGTCTGCATTTTCACAGGACACGGCAAAGGCGCAATGACACGAAGAGAGAGAAAAAAAAAAAAAGTGGGCGTTGACAAACAGCTGATAATAAAAAAGACGCTCTTTTCTCCATTCCTGTATTTAATGTCTTCGCAGGGTTTATATATTTATTTATTCTTTATGACAGGTTGTTTTACTGTAGTTTATGACAGAAAAGCTATCATTTGGCCATCTTCTTTTAATCTAGACCTTTTTAAACCAGTAGTCATCTTAATCGTAATGTCCATGGCTTGATTTATGTGCGTGATGTATGCAACAGTTTTATATTAGTTTATATCGGTTACGTGGCGGATGTTGATTTCTCTCCCTCTCGTTAAACATGCTTAAATACCTGTGCTACATGACAATATAAAAGCTTTTTAAGTCCACGTGTATGAGATTTAGGGTTTGGGTCTCTGCTGAAGTCTATTCTGAAATGAAAGCATCAGATTCGACGATGCAGTTTTTAATGATGTGCGACTCGCATTGACAGATGAAAATCCGATTTACCTGCGTACACTGCAGATATGAGGACACAGATCCGATTCGTATTGGATAAATTTCCACATATGAATCTGATTTGAGTAAATCAGAATCCATGTGATTTTTTTTCTGCTTACATGTACATGGGCCATATCCGATCTGTGCCACATGGAAGGGGTGAAAAAAATAATAATAAAAAATATATATAAATAAATAAATCGGACCAAGCAGTGTAAATGCAGCCAAAGTCTAAATCTGCTTGAGGCCTTTGCACTGGTCTGTTTAGTCCTTGTGTTTTGCTGAATCAGGGTGTTTGGTCTGTTTGGCAGGACGTGATGCTGACCTGGCTCTCTCACGCGCTGCATCTTCTCTGGCTCTCTCTTTCTCCTGCCGCTGCTGCTCGATTCGAGCCTCCTGCTCGCGTCTCTTCATCAGCAGCTCCTCCACACGCGCCTGCCGCTCTGCCTCCAGCACACGCTTACGCTCCTGAAAACAAACAGAAACAAATCAATCATAAAGCACAAAACAAAGAAGTGAAATAGGACTGATCTCTATACCTGAACAGCTTCATCCCGGGCTTGTTTTTCTTCCTGTCTGCGCTGGCGTTCCTCCTGCAGCTCATTTAGCCGCTGCTCATATTCATTTAGTTTGGCCAGAACATCGTGCCTCTTGTTTTGAGCCTCCAGAGTGTTGATGAATGCAATCTCATTCACCTACAAAAAAAAAAACATTTAATTGCATATTTATGATTGTACATAAGGGATTACGTTTAATAGCTACATTGAATTTTTGACACATATGAAGATTTTTTTAAATGTCAGCGTATCATCGCCTGCACAATTCCTAAATACAAACTTATTAAGAATAACGCAGGGAGTTATTTATTCATTCAATTATTTTCTTGTCGGCTTAGTTCCTTTATTAATCGGGGGTCGCCACAGCGGAATGAACCGCCAACTTATCCAGCATATGTTTTACGCAGTTGAAACTTCCAGCTGCAACCCATGACTGGGAAACATCCATACACACTCATTCAAACACACATACACTACAGACAATTTAGCTCACCCAACTCACCTATACCCCATGTCTTTGGACTTGTGAGGGTAATCAGAGCACCCGGAGGTACTTATGACTAAAAGTATGTGTGTATGTTCACAGCGAATTTAGTAAGGGCATTTGTGTGTGGCTCGTTCATCGTTCAGAAAGGCTGAATAAACGACACAACAACTACATCTAATAGCCATTTGTAAACGTCCTGGTTCGGTCTTACTGTGGTATTTGAGGATGTGGCTCACCGCGTCAGTAGTGTCTTATGCTGATGACACACAGGGCAACTTTTTTGAGCAACTTTTTAGGGCTTACTTACACTATGCTATCTGAACCGTGCCCAGGCCCGTGTCCCGGATCGTTTGAGAAGTGTGAGTGCTCTGAATCGGGCTCAGGCACGGTACACTTAGGAGGCCCTGGCCCGGTTGGAAGAGGTGGGCCAGAGCGCGGTTCACTTGGTCTCAGGCGTGGTACCCTTACAGTGTGAGTGCAAGCGTGCCTAAGCCCGAAACTGAAAGCGAGACGTGACTTTTTAAGGGACTGTTTCATATGGATTAATTAATCATTCGTACTGTTCAAAGAACGCAAACTGTCGTAGATTATTAAAGACGCAAATCCCTCACTGCACATCAGCTGCAGCTTCAGCAAACTTCCTAATTCCTGCAGCACGAGGACTTTATGATTGTTTATGAGCGTCAAAAGTGGCTGATCTGTTCGGCGAAATATTAGACTGCGTGTCACCGCATATCAAACGACTTAAACGATATAACTAACGAAATCTCCACTGTGCTGAGCGAGAGCTCTTACTGAGCAGCGAATCATCGATGACGTAAGCACGCCCAAGGCCCGAATGTAATGTGAGTGCGGGCCATCGGGGGAGACGTGACTCTTGTCGCTTTGGCCCGGTTCAAGGCAATGGTACATAGTGTGAGTACGGCCTTAAAGGGCCATGAAATCCCCTTGTCTGAGCAGGGTGTTTTCAAATCTCCAGTTTGGAAAAAGTCAGGAAAGTGGGCGTGTCCAGCTGTGTTTAGGTGGGAGTGTCGGGGGAGGGAAAGAGAGAAGGATTTGCAAATATGGGAGTTTCAGTTTGGGCATGCAGACACAGGGGAGAAAGAGAGTGACTGTGTTTACATGGACATCAGTAATCGAATTACTTGCCAAATTATTAATTTGTCGACTTTAACTGCAGTTTGGCACTTTCACTTTTTATTCAGGAACATTTCCTGCATGTCCCCCGAGACAAACGAGATATTGAAAGCGAGGAACTGCTGGAAGAGTGGAGTTTTAATGGTATGTTTGATACCACACGTAGAATGAGAGAAAAAAATCCTCTGCATTTCTCTGTAACTTATGCACTCGGTAGGTAGCGTCAGAAAGCCGTGTGTGTATAGACTATCCTGTCACAAAAAGCGGCGACTATGGTATGTCTTTAAAAACTGAAAGAGCACTGCTGACGATACGAAGTAACTTTGCCATCTGGGTTAAACAAAGGGCACTGCACTGCACACACTTACCAAATATGTCAAGACAGGACAATCAACACTGGAACTGTGTCTTTTTTTAAAAAGGAGACGAGCGGCAAATCCGGATTTCACCATTTCCAGATACAAAAAGCTCTTGGGTAAAAATTTTTCCTTACAAACGCATTTCTGTCACGTGTCGCATGCACTGTAATCCACACGTGAGTCCACCAGCGCTGTGATTGTGGGAAAATGAAAACAAAACCTTCCTTGCAACACATTAATAAACACTGACGACCCATGTCTCCAAATTCTTGCTCTTTCACTTGTTTTGGCAACACATTGTGGCGTCTCTCTGCTGTCTGAACACTGTAACAGATAAACAGTCTCCAAAGTTATCATGCATATTAATGAAGTTGCGGCGCATGCACAATAGAGAGCGCTGATTGGTTTGAACAAAGTCTTTCTCATGAATTAATGCCGCACACTCAGAGACGTCACAATGTTTTCGCAGGTACAGACAGCCACTCTCCACGCTGGATTTACACGCATCTCATGGCCATGACGCAGCTTCAAACATTTGTTTCAAACAGGAAGAACGAATTAGCTCAAGATAAAAATAACAAATTTTCACTTTTTAGTGCAATATATGTGTCGTAATAGTGTTTTTTAGCAGCGTGGGACACATATATGACAGCTCAACAGCTCAGAAAATGTGTTTTGGTGTTTCGTGACCCTTTAAGGTGACATGCTGACTGACTGACAGGTGCGTTATGCGTGAGGCTAGCAAACACGGCGTAGCTTTCAGTTAAGATAACCACAGTTTCCATAATTAGAAAATGCTTTATAATACTTTAAAATTGATAGATAATGATGGAATTTATGCCCGTTTCACGTTATTTCAGGACACATTAATGCCGCTAGGTAGGTTTTTTGGAGACATTCATAAATATTCCTAGCTAATCTAATAAATGTTGGGAGACATACTGTTACATAAACGCACTAAATCGCACTTCAGCAGTGTTTATTTGAGAGCGCACAACAAAATCTGCACTTGAGCAACGTATATTTGAGGGCGTGCAAGAAGTTTTGTGCACGAACAGAGAAAATCGGCGCGCAAGCAATGAGATTCGCATGCTGGTATTACATAAATGCGATCTCCGCTCTTAATACTGCGCTCATGACATTTGTCATTGAAATAACGCCACAGGTAGTTGGTAGAACTGCGTAAAAGGCCCAACAGAGTCTGCCGTCACACCTGGAAAAAATCCTAGAGGAAACACTGTTCTTGATTTAAGAATTTTTAAATATTTGGACTAGAAACAAGACAAAAAATCTAAGAAAAGCATTTTTTTTTTGCAGTGTTCATATTCCCATTCCTATAGTACATGTGTCTATGTCAATTCCTGGAGGGCCGCAGCTCTGCACAGTTTCACTCCAACTCTAATCAAACACAGCCGATCCAAATAATCGAGTTTTCAAAAGAGTGTAGAACATCTTGATTAGTTGGATTAGCTGTGTTTGATTAGGTTTGGAGCAAAACTGTGCAGAGCTGCAGCCCTCTAGGAATTGACTTTGACACATATGCTATAGTACATTTGTACAGCACTTTGCATGAATTTTATTGTGTTTAAATGTGCCTTATAAATAAATTTTATTGTTGTTGTTGTTGTAGCATCATCTCTTTTAGCTTTGCAAGTTCTGACCTTGGCTTCCTCTTCCTGCGCTTTCTTCACAATGGCCTGGAGCTGAAGCTCTCGCTTGAATTCAGCATGAAGCAGCTTCTCCTCCATCATCTTCCTCCTCTGATCCAGCAGCTCTTCTTTCCACTTCCTTACATCCTTCTCCTGAGGAAAAAAAAAAACAAAAAACGTGAAGATCAAATCCAGACTCTAGAAGTCAAACTTGTCACGGGTGTGAATAACACGTGTTAGTCTTCCACTTCAAGTGCGGATATATAAATACGCAATATTGTCTCAGATCTCAACCCTCTGAAAAGAACGACGCGGAGCAAAAACAAACACTCTCGAAGAAGTTAGCAAGATCAGTTTTATGAGGGGTGAATCAGCATGAAGGACTAAAACGGCTGTTAAGTGATTCTTTCAGCATGTACGCTCGCAGGATTTCCCCCTGTGGCCGAGGCAGGCTAGCAGAGGCTAAATGAGCTGCGTCTACAGGTGTTAAAAAAGGAAAGATAAACATACTCTTTCCATCAGTTTCTGCAGCTTGTGGGTCTTCTCCTCTCTCAGCTTGTCTCGGAGCTGCTGGGCTTTCAGTTGCTTCTCTTCGTGTTTCTTTTTGGACTCGGCAATAGTTCTGACAACAAACAACCACATATTAATGCTATTAGCAAGTTAAATAATCAAATTAATTAAAACACAAATATTAGATAAGAAATCCACCAAATAAAGATAAATCAGTCACACTTGACAATAAAGGTTTCATTGGTTCATGTATTTACTACCATGAACTAATAATGAACACTACTTGTACAGCAATTATTAATTATAGTTCAACATTTACTAATGTGTGACACCCTGAATGGTTGGTCACGTGTTTTTCCATAAAATAAGCAGGAGCTGACTCTACGGTATAGACCAGGACACATTTGCATATTTTGAAAGGGGGAAAAAGCATGCTGGTGTGTGTATAAGTGACATTGATGTATTATGATAGCCTACCAGTAGTCAAAATCTTTACAAGCATTAGAATCATGTAGTTTAGGTCTCTCGGTTACAAAATTAATTATTTACATTTAATAGTAATTCAATATAAGAAGTCAAAATGTAGGCATAAACAGAAATTACACCTGGCATTCGCTGGAAACTATACTAAGGCCCAATCCCAATTCTACCCCTTAGCCCTTCCCCTTACCCCTACACCTCGTTTTGCGCGTTCACGTCAAGGGGTAGTGGTGTCCCAATTCTCTTTAGCTTGAAGGCGTAGGGCTAAGGGCAAGGGGTATACACCGCTTTGATCTAAGATTTTTCAGGAGCACACTTAAAACTAAGGGGTAAGAAAATTTCCCAGAATACACCTGCCACAACAGCAGTATTGCTAAACCCGGAAGTAAGGAGATCCACAAATAAGTATTTTTGTCATTATTACAAATTTTTACGACAAACAAACATATTTTTGAATATATTAATAACCACGTTTGTGTTTTACCATCAAGCTTTAAAAAAAAAAACGCAAAAAAACGATATGTACAGCAGTCCCACAACACTCTGACACTCGAACACCCTGTCAGAACAGTCTAGTGGCAGAGAATGAGCCTTTTACAGTGTCTGCTATAATGTTAATGTTGTTTTCGTGTGTTTACATAGATGAATACGGCCACTGTGTAAATAAATACACAGTACAGTTACAATCTTACTGCCACATTAGATCATTATGATAACATAATATATGCCTTCAGTGATTTCCTGAAGATAAATACAAAAAATAACACAACTGGAACTACAGCAGTCGCCATCGTCTGATCTCATATGAAGCAAGAGATCGCGATGACATCTGATGACGTGTGCAGGTGTTGAAGTGCTGTCCCATTTCTAAGGGGTAAGTTTTGAAGCCCTTCCCCTTAACCCTTGGTTGTAAGGGCCAAGGGGAAGGGGTAGGGGTACAAAAATAGAATTGGGATTGGGCCTTAATCACAAAAGGTACGTTGAAACCTTTCTTTAAAGCACAAATGAAACTAAAATAGGGTGCCTTTAAATTAATTTAATTTAAAATACTACATATTAAATTGACTGCCTTAAGAACAACACTTTTACATTTGCTCTCACACATGTATGAATATGAATAAGATATAATATTATAATGAGTGCAGTGCAAAAATGAATCGCGATTAACTGCATCCAAAATAAAAAGTTTGTTTTTTTGACAATCTAAATGTATGTGAAATATTTAGTTTCAGAGTAGCCTAGATTAGGCTAAATATTTTTCTGTTAATGACAATCCATATTGCGCTCGTCAGTTTCACTTTTATTAATTTAATCAACTTTGACCACAATGAGCCAGGCTTTACAAACTATTCACAGCACTGAAAGTATTCCCTTCGGAAGAATAAACTCGGGAGGATGAGAGTACAGAAAGTCATTGTGAGAATAATCTTACAGAGCGGCGCACATTGCGTCTGCGCAGCCGGTGCACAAGTTTCATGTGTTGTTATAAACAAACTCGACACACAGTGTATGAAATCCCATTTAAGTTTGAATAAACATCTACACGGTTATTTTTTATTTCAGTTTAATTGTCAGAATTCAAACAAATGTATTGCAGCAAGACTCACAACTGAATGAATTTGAACAAAAAACAATCTACATTTACTCTGTAGATGCAGTGTTGCCAGGTCTTCTTAATAGAAGCACTATTTTGTGTTAATGCAATGCTTATGCAATGAATAAAGTAGGCAAGTACAAGCTACAATATTTTGATAATGGCCTTATTTCTACAACAAGGCGTGTGTAAGGGTGCTTTCACACCTAGACTTTTGTTCCGGAACCTGGCGCGTTTGCCCAGTTAGTGCGGTTTGTTTGGCATATGTAAACAGGGCAATCGGGCTCGGATCCACGCCAAAGCAAGGCTCTATTGAAACAAACTCTGGACCGGAGCGATTGTAGTGAGAAAGCAATACGATCCTAGCTCAGCTATATCACAGTGTTTTATGGATATGAAATAGGCATACGGCTATATGAAGAGAGAATTATGAGTAAGTTCCGGGAGTCTCCCGCAAATGCACAGAGACTCCCAGACGCCCGCAAACGAGTGATAATCTCCTGGAAATCGCGCATCTCCCTCCAGGTCCTCAAAATACGTTGCGCACCCTTCTTATCACCCCTCCCCACCGCATCCCTCCTCGCTCTTCTTCAGACATGTTGCCCACACCCTGTCAAACACCACCAAACCACTCCCTCAACAGCTGAGCGGGACTCTGCTAAATAAACCGTGAAACTCTGACCAATGTGAGGAGAGTTAACTCACACGTGACTTGTTTTAGTTATTTTGGTCCGTTTAGAAACTTTGCCGTGTAAAAGCGAACCGCACCAAGAACAAAGAGCAACAATGTAACAATTTTAATCCCTGTTTCGGAACAAATGAATCGATTCACAGGTGTGAAAGCAGCCTAAGTTTAATGAGAGCTTGAGTCCAGTAACAGTAATGTGTTATAGACCGTGTTACCGTTTGCGTGAAGGCGAGGACAGCTTCTCATGCATGTGAATGCCATGTCCTGGTGGACGTGCGGGTTCCTCCTCTACAATATCACCCCATGAGGTGCTCTGACGCCACGGCTCTCGAGCTGTCAAGAAAGAAATAAAACACAGTTGAAGTCAGAATTATTAGCCCACTTATACCTAATTTCCGTTTAACGATAAAATATTTTTTCAACACATTTCTAAACATGATAGTTTTAATAACTCATTTCTAATAACTGATTAATTTTATCTTTTTCATGATAACAGTACATGCATAAGATTTCACTAGATATTCAGATAGATACTACTATTCAGTGATATGAATACTAGAAGTGACATTTAAAGGCTTAATTAGGTTAAATAGGCAGGTTAGGGTAATTAGGCAAGTCATTGTATGAAGATGGTTTGTTCTGTAGACAGTCGAAAAACAAATATTGCTTAAGAAGGCTAATAGTGTTGACCTTAAAAAAGTTTTAAAACAATTAAAAACTGCGTTCTCCAGGAGAAAAAAACATTATCGGATATACTGTGAAAAATTCCTTGCTTTGTTAAACATAAATTTGGGAAAATTTTTCCCAAATTTTTAGAAGGGCTAATCATACAATATGTGTACTTCTTCCCCAAGTCAAATAGATTTAGTCAGATGATATATTTTATAGAATTACAACAATTTAGACCAGTGGTTCTCAAACTGTGGTACGTAGGCCTCCTTCTAGTGGTACGCAGAGGAATCGCTGAATAATTAAAGTAAAAAAAAATGAACACACTTTTAACCCTTTGACGCATACGATAACACAGATGTGATCAGTAAACTGATTTTAATAGGCTAAACCTTTTATTTTATTTTCAATTTCCTAATGCTTGCTGTGTATTCTATCATTTGAAGCTAATTTCCTCCCCATATTTGTAACGGTTGTTGGGGCGTATCCTGTATTTTTATATCCCAATGTTAACAGGTTTGGTTTAATCACTTATTTTCTGACACACAAAGCCTACTCTAAAGCGCAGTAAGCAGATCTAATTTTTAATTAAAATACATAAATCCAATTCATATATCTAAAATACAAGTTAATGTTAATGATATACATATGTCATATATACATGCATCATATATTTAAAAAGTTATCAAATAGAGTATATATTTTAATATGATGACATATAGCCTATATTTATTAGGTCCAAGGAACATTTCCAGGTTTTAAATAGGCTACTTCATAATAATAATTTACATTTAAGCACAGCAGTTTTATTTTTCCTTTTTAAGAATGGTGTCATTTTTAATTAACTTTTAAAAGCACATTTTAATTTTGACATTTTATTTATTTTTACCTATAAGCACAGTACAATGTTAATGTTCAAACTATTAATAATGTTTAAAGAGGCTGACAATAATAAATATTCATAATAATAAGAAATAATCTGCCACATTTTTGAACTGTGCAGAGTTGTAGCTGCTTAATTACACCTACTACGCTACTGTATTTCAATGCCGGTCATTATGGTGGAACTTGGGGAGACAATTTTTTTCTGAGGTGGTACTTGGTGAAAAAAAGTGTGAGAACCACTAATTTAGACCATTCAGTTTAGGGATGCACCAATAAATTTTTTTTGGAACCGATCCAATTCCCATACCAAAATTCTGAATATCGATCAATACAGATCCTATCCCGATACAGTGCTGTTTTTTTTTTATTATTATTGTTATTATATATATATATATATATATTTTTTTTTTTTAAAGCATAATACACATAATATAAGTTTCTATAGTTCTGGTGATAAACTCAAATAATATATATTTAGAAAAAATAACAGACATATAGACCTACTGTATATGACAGACAGCACAATTTAACTAAATACATGATGCTTGATGTAAACTAGGCTACCTTATTGGTCAGTTATCTACAAAATATACAAGAAGATTTGAGGTGAAGTTCAAAACAAGGTCCAGTTTTCAAAACACAAACTAGTCAGTTAAATAAAATATTAATGTAAATAAAATTGCTGTGAAATATTCAGTTTCAGAGTAGCCTAGATTAGGCTAAATATTTTTCTGTTAATGACAATCCATATTGCGCTCGTCAGTTTCACTTTTATAAATTTTATCAACTTTGACCACAATGAGCCAGGCTTTACAAACTATTCACAGCACTGAAAGTATTCCCCTCAGAAGAATAAACTTGGGAGGATGAGAGAACAGAAAGTCATTGTGAGAATGATCTTACAGAGTGGCGCACATTGCGTCTGCGCAGCCGGTGAGTAAGTTTCGTGTGTTGTTATTAACGAACTCGACACGCAGTTTGAATTGTGAATGAATGGAGAATGATTGACAGGCGCAGCGGAGGGCAGCGCTGAATTGAAAATGATTAAACGACTTGAATATCCATCTGTACTTCACATTAAACTATTAAATGGCTTCAGAACATTTAGGATACAGTAGGCCTACATGACAACTTTCTAGTGGCTTATAATAGGCTTCCTTTATGGCTTTTGTTGGCTTTTAAATTACACAGAATTTGCATGTGCAAGATCGTATTGGGATCGCTATCAGCTGGCTGATACCCGATCCAACAAAAATATGCGGTATCGAACATATACCCAATCCAAGTATCAGGATGGGTGCATCCCTAATTCAGTTGCAGTCATTAAACACACACAGTTAACTTAAAGCCTGCAGCTAGCTCTCTGCAACTCTCACATGATCGCCCACTGAAGCTAAGCAGGGCTGCGCCCAGTCAGTACCTGGGATGGGAGACCACATGGGAAAGCTAGGTTGCTGCCGGAAGTAGTGTTAGTGAGACCAGCAGTGGTCCGACCTGTGGTCCGAGTGGGTCCTACTGCCCAAATATAGTGACGGGGACATTATACTGCTCAGCCGTCTTTCAGATGAGACGTTAAACCGAGGTCGCGACTCTCTGTGGTCATTAAAAATCCCAATCCTTCAAAAAGAGTAGGGGTTTAACCCCAGCATCCTGGCTAAATCTGCCCACTGGGCTCAGTCCATCATGGCCTCCTAACCCTCCCCATATCATAATTGGCTTCATCACTCTGTCTCCTCTCCACCAATCAGCTGATGTGTGGTGTGCGGTCTGGCGCAGAATGGCTGCTGTCGTGTCATCCTGGTGGATGTTGCACACTGGTGGTGGATGAGGAGATTCCCCCCAATGTGTAAAGTGCTTTGAGTGCCCAAAAAAGCGTTATATAAATGTAAGGAATTATTATTATTATTAAACTAAAGCCCCTATAAGAAGAGTCATTTTACTCGCCGGCATTCTGTCTGAATGGGCAAAATCAAATTCTCCAAAACTGTTTGCCATGCTTACGATTACATTACATATTTGGAATCACCAATAAAATTAAACAACAAGCGTCTTATAAGTTTAGTTTGTAAAAGTTTGAATCAAACTAAATCGTAATTTTTTCAGGCTGCCTGAGCTTATGCATATGCACACTTGAAAGGAACGAGATCACGACACCAACCTCATTTCTGGCCATTCTACATGATCATTTTCTGGGTAATGATCGTCTGATCTCGCTGCTCTTCTAAAGTTTTACACAACTTGGTCTTGATGGCGAATCACCTCCAGAAATTATAGCTACTCTTTGTTTGCAAATTTGTGGGCGTTTGACAGGACGGACTGTGCTTCGCATTGGTTTTATACAGATTATAAAACCAAAAAACTTCATTTAAAAGTACAAATTTCAAGCTTTGTGGACATATTTCTTCGCTGAGGTTCCAGTGTGTTTGTTGACCACAAAAACTGTCATAAAAGCACAAGTCTGGTCCGAGCTTTTCCCCCAGAGAACAGTCAGTCTATAGCGATTGATGATTGGCTCCTGTACTATTAGGCATGGCTTCATTCAACATATTGACCGTTACACTTTTCCCCATTCTATACGAGTGACATGTCTTGTGTATTCTATAGTCTTTGCTTAAACAAACTGTTAGTACTAAAGACTGAATAATTACCTTCATAATCAGCCAACATCTCGCTCCAGTCTAAATTCAAGCCACAACTTCCACTTCCGATACTTGCCTTTAAAAGAGCAGAAGCAGATGAAAATGCTTACTGTAATTCAGAAACAATATCAACAACAACAACTATCAGAGTTGTTGACTTACAGAGAAGTCGCTCTCGTTGTCGGTCTCCAGTTCACTGTTCTCCGCCTGGATCTCTCGCGTCAGCTGTTCCTCCTCCGCAATGGCGCTCGCGATCGCCTCTTCATTGGCTTTTTCCAGACGATCGGCCATCTCTTCCTTCTTAGCCAAAACTTCAGCCATGGATTGAGGCTGACAACAAGCGCAAAAACACTCATTAAAGTCACCGCACCAAATAAAGGCCAAAAAAATGTTAGCCACATCAGGCTCCATTCCCAGGCAGCACAACTTTAAGACATCATTTTAGGACTTTTTTTCTGAAATTAGGCTGGACATACATTTCTGGAATTCAAAGCTTTAATGCAAACGTTAGCAACGGATGTTTAATAAACTGAAAATAGACTAAATGAAATGATAACACTGGCACACGCCATAAACACAATCAATCACAAAAACCACGCAGGGGGGAAACGTAATGAAGTCATGCAGCACACAACCACAATAAGGGCAAGGAGATGAAGGGGAATATTTGGTATGATAGAAAAAAGTAGGGCTGGACAATTAATCGTAAAGTATTTGAAATCGACATTCAGAAACTATAATCGATCTAATTTTAATTCAACGTAAATTTTTTCAATTACTTTCCATATCGTGTGTGGAGTCACATGACCCCGCTCTGTTTAAGGCTGGTTTATATTTCGTGTCGAGTGATCGGCATGACCCATGGCGCCTGCCTTGCATTTACGTGCGATTCACACGGGGCTTCACAGTAAACGCTTGACAGAGGGGGTGTGTCTAAAGTTGGGGCTGGCGCAATCGTCATTGCAGCATTAGCCAATGAAATTAGTCCGCAATCGACTACTGTCTGAGCTGGTGTATTTGCATAAAGCGATGTGATTGGCTGACGCGTCCATTGGCGCTTGAAAAGTTGAGAAAATCCCAACTTCTGCAGCGAGCAACGCCACTGAAGCAGCGCCGACGGATCCACTATGCAGTTAGGCAACGCCTGATGTCACCCATTCAAAGTGAATGGAAAGCGTTGACGCTGACGCCCCATGTGCATGGGGTATTATTCTTCTGCATGCTGTTTGTGTTGCACTGCAATAACACTTCCGAAACGTTAGCTGGCAGTAGGTTTTTATGTTCCTCAGTGTCGAGTTTCTTCTGGGTGTTTTTTTTTCTTTCTGAATGCTACCTTAATGTACAAGTAGCTCAAACTCGCTCATTTAGAGGCAGGAACCGGCAGACGTGCAACAACTTTAATCACAAGGTAAACACAAAACAAAAGTCTCCATCTGGAGCTTCTTCATGGGACTCAACACTAGTAAACACTTGCTCAATCAGGCTCGCAGCTCTCAGCACCGCCCAAACTCGTCACAGCTACCAAGCTGACCAATCACAGAGCTTGTGCTACGTGTCGTAGCGACGTGTAGTTACATTTTTTTGAGAGGTGTGCATCAGAGAGTCGGCATCAGCCACGGCAAGGGCTATGCTGCCTTTACATTTCTGCGTCGAGCATAGCATATGGTCTGGGGCTGCCTTCACGCGGTCGCATACCCCTTGCCATGACTGACGCTGACCTCTTAAAAGATGTAACTACATGTTACGATGACATATAACGCAAGCTCTGTGATTGGTTAGCACACTAGCATTGACGAATGTAGGCTACACGGAGAGGGCAAAAAATAAAATAAAACATTTAAAGAATCGTTCATTAACCGTGATAGAGGTAAAATTTAGTTTAACAGTTTATCCAGGTTTTGATTTTAGGCCAAATCGCCCAGCCCTAGTAAAATGGTCATTTGTGTTGTGAATATGGTTGTCGTGGCTAAAAAGACACTTTTATTATCATTAGTATTATTATTATTATTTTTGTTATTAACGTTGAAAAGTTTCTCTAGATTTACTGGATTCTACTGGTGTAGTCTCGAGCAAAATGTTAATATTTGTTTTATTGTGTGAAGGTCTGATAACAATTCTTTCCAATTTCCAACTAAAATTCTGTTATTTAAAGCATTTCTGTGCATTAAACGACAATTGTTTCAAGTAACATTGCTTTTATTGTTGTTGTGATTGATAATCAGGGTTTTTCCATCAAAATACTGATTTCTTAAAGGTATAGTTCAGTTACTTAGTAGGGATAGTTGTTTTTATATCCAGGTGGGGACTTAAACTTGAATGCACACAGACGCATGGGGACTCAATAGGGGTCCCCACAGGTACACATGCTTATAAATCATACAGAATTAGGTATTCTGAAATCGTAAAAATGCAGATTTCATCTGAAAGTTGAGGTGGGGGATTGAACATACATTTTATACAGTACAAACATCATTACATCTGTGGAAAGTCCCCACTGAGATATAAAACTGTGTGCGTGTTCAATTGTCACTTTATGCCAAACCTTTATTTTAAAATTTAGAAGAAATGTCATTGGTACTATACAGAATAAAACAAAAAGTATGTTTTACTCACATACACAACAATACATTTTCAATTGAGTGTTTGAGTATATTAAGAATTTCTAAGTGTATCTAAATTTAATAGCTGCATTTTTTACATATTGTACATTATTAATATTGTGTTTAAATTAATGACTTCTTTTTTTACTTTAGGTCAGTTTATTGGGTTGTCCAGAGCCTGCAAAGGACTTTAAAGTATTTAAAAGTATTTAAGTTAACTAACTACTATTAATATATCCAAACCTTGGAGTAAAACCACTGATTATATAACTTAGATGGCCAAAGACCCTGCAATATGCTCACAGACGACTCAGCGCTATTACCTGTAAGCAGACGGGTTTATTCTGATTTTACGGTGGTAACAAAAGAGGGGTCTGTTGAGGGCCACATTTTTGCTTGCAAACATTCCATCTACTGGTGCACCTGTGGGTTTTCATGACTCGTGATGACTGGTAAATTGCCAAAATATTTTGGAAAAACTATCCTTCACAGCCATCAAAGGCCACAACACTTGACCTCCACTTTCAGAAGCTGACGAGTGAACAGTATGCCGAGTGCCAGTTTCAGTATGGCTGCAAGAGAAGACTGAGACACTCAGAGCTGTGCTGAGGTCAGTGTCAGACCTCATGCTAACGAGCATAATAAGAGGTGAATTTCTCTCAACGGCGCGCCTGCTGGTCTTAGATCTGGAGTCTAAACAGAGCAAGGCTTATCTGACCCACCCAGAGAGGTGGTGTCTGGAGCTCGGAAGCAATGATTCCGGATTCCGACACTACTGAGATTGTGCTCCTGTCTGGCCGTTCAGACCTCATCCATCTCCATTGTTTTAGACTGGGATTTGTACAGAGGCCAACTCCTGTTGAGTAATGGAAGCCGGTAGCAAATGCAGGGGTCTAGTCTTAATTAACCCCTTGGAGGTTTTTCTTAAAGAGGGCGAGACAGGAGATATGTAGATCGCCACAACAGGAGTCGCTATCTTCTACTTGCCTTTTGGCATATATCTATAGGTCGAGTAGCTAAACCAACCAATGGTCTACAAGTTTGTGAAGGTCAAACAAAAATTTTTTAAACTGGTTGGTTGCTGGACAGAAATAAGATTTTTGTTCTTGGATTTGGTAAGATTTTGTACCACTTTTTCAAAACAAGATTCTGTTTTATGATGAAGACAACGTTTTTCAAGGCTAGTGTTGTTGTTGAACTAGGAAACATTAATATAAAAGGTCATAGGTGCGACTGGGTGACTGGCAGAACCCTAGCCATGCACCATAACTCTGGGTAAAGCAACATTTTGGTGGAAAACAGGGCTTGTATTTTTTTTCAGATGTTTTCACCCAAATTGGTCAAGGCTTAAAGCAATGGAAGCTGGTAGCAAACGGGTTGGGCGGGTAAGCCCCGCTTTATGAAAAAGAAAAGATCGTTCTAGGCCAGGGATGGGCAAACTTGATCCTGGAGGGCCGGTGTTCCTGCAGACTTGTGCTCCAACACTAGTCAAACACATCTGAACTAATCAGTAACCTAATCAGATTACTAATCAGTGTCTTTAAGCTCACTAGAAAGCTGCAGGCAGGTGTGTTTGTTAGGGTTGGAGCAAAAGTCTGCAGGGACACCGGCCCTCCAGGATCAAGTTTGTCCATCCCTGTTCTAGGCTGAACAATTGGTTTCAAATTGGCTCCATTAATGAACCACTGAATCATTAATATAAGAGTTCATAAGGGGAAAAGCAACATTTTGGTAGATAACGGGCATGCATTTGGCAATTTTCTTTCATAATAGTTTGGTAAAGCCTCAAAGTTTCAGGAGGCCTGTAGCAAATAGAGCGAGTCTAGTCTTAAATAACCCCTTGGATGTTTGTATTAGGGATGGCAAAAGAGGAGAAATGTAGAATGCCATAACAAAAATATTTTATCACTACTACAGCCATTATGTTACAATTAACTGGGTGGCATTTAGCCAACCATTGGCATTGACCTTAGTAGAGTTCAAGCAAAACATTTTGCACCATAACAAAAACAACTGCATTTATAATATGTTCTAGCATTAGTAATTCTAATACTGCTTTTGCAACAGATAATAAGTCCCTGTTTTGTGGAGAAGAAACATTTTACTTGGCTCACGATTTGGTTCCAAACTTATACTTCTTGAACTACGAAGTATTTTATATTAGATCAGAGGGGCTGGAGGCAACTATTGAGAGAGATCTGCAGAAACTTGGCCATGCACCACCTCAAGAAATAGCAACATTTTGGCAGAAAAGGGGGATGTGTGTTGGCATTTTTGAATGTAATGAGATTTCAGGAGGTCAAGGCTCAAAGGGAGGTCAAGGTCAATGAGAGCCCATGGCTAAAAACTAGTCAAGTCATCTGACCGGTGCAGGGAAAGCTTGATAAGCCTAAAATAATAACTTGAACAACTGTGGCAACTCTTGCTAAACACTGTTCTCTACTTACATCGGAAACCTGCGCACCCCGGTCAGCACGCACACACATACACTTGCTGAGAGAAAGGAGGAGGGATGGGGGTAACCCTGCCTCGTCTGGAGGTTTTTGGGATTGACTTTGTTTAGGCGGCAGCCCTGACCCTGGCCTGTGTCTCTCAGCACTCACAGTAGAAAGTTCTGTGGGGTCCAGCATGCTCTCCAGTGTCATCGCTGCCAGGGGAACGTAGACCGGTGCCTCCGATTTTGTTGATGGTGTTGCAACCTTCCACACCGACCCCTCCGTCCCCTGCTCCACTTTGGTTTGCCCAGTACCCGGCTCCTCTGGCTGGGCAAGTGTTACAGAAAGAGGGCTTGGATTGGAAACCACGTCCGGGCACTGAACCTGCAAAAGTGGAGAAGCAGGGGGCGGCGTGGGGTCGGACGTGGGGGGTGGCGTGTCCTCAGAGGGGGCGCTGACACTCTGCCCTGGCTCTTCAATACTTTCTGCTGGGTGCTGCGCGATATACACAGATGCAAACACAAATATGAACACAAACATGCACGTCACAGCACTCCTTGCCGCATCTGTATGACAGACCGTTTGGCAGATATGAGAACAAGAAGAAAACAAACAGAACTGAAGAAACACAGCATGCTCAATAATTAAACAATATCATGCATTTCGCAAACAAACATGTAGCATACCAAGAACTGTACAATCAAAAACCACAAGCATGTAAACAAGTCATTCTGAGTCACTACAGTCTCAACTACGTGCTCTGTTCGATAACCTAGTGAGCTTGCCTTAAGATGCAGCATTTCCAGACAAAGCTCCTGACGTAAAGCATTTTTATAAAATTTGCCATAATTTCTGCTTTCTAATAAAGTTTGGCCAAATCCTAGGATTAAAAAGCTAATCAAAAAGCAGCAACACAAATGTATTTACTAAATGTATCAGACAGCGTTTGACATTGAGCACACCAGCTCTTCATCAGATGAGAAATGTCTCAGATGACACTTTTGTAGCGTTTGGTGTTGCCGCCTTTATATTTGCATTTTTGTACTTTTTATGGCAGGTTTTTATTGTACTTTGGAATTAATGTGCGTGTTTCTGTGGATTTTTTGGCCAAATTCTAGGATGGAATCAAATGCATCAACATGTTTAATGACAAATTTAACAGTAATTAATGTCATAAATTGAAATAAAATAACTAATTTAATGAAAAAAAAAATGCTGGCATTTAAATGTTTAATTTAAAAGGGTAGTTCAATCAAAAATGAAAATCATGATTTACTTTAGAGCACCTTTTGAGGTCCTGCATAAAAATACAAAACTATATAAATAAATCTACCATTAAACCGTAATGCCCCAAAATACATTGGTTATACATTTTTATAATTTCATAATTATACACTTTCATAATTTATGAGCACAATATTATTGTGCTCATATCAAGATATAATTATATTATATTTAGCAATATTGTTTTTAACTTTGAGCCTGTAAACATTCCTTTTTTTAAAGTTTTTTATATTTTATCAATGTTTATTTTAAATTTCTACATTTTTTTATCATACATTTGCCCTGAAGATCTAAATTAAATGAGAAATATGTTCACATATGAGTGACATTTCTGAGTATTTACTTTAAAATGAAAAATATAAACAGCCCTTTACATGTGGTCAACATACACTCACTGGCCACTTTAACAACATGAAAGCATGGATCTATCCTGCCTTGAATCAACAATTCAGGCTGGTGGTGTAATGGTGAGAGGGATTTTTTTTCGGCACACTTTGGGCCCATTAGAGCATTGTGTCAATGCCACAGCCTACCTGAGTATTGGTGCTGACCACGTCCATGGCTTTATGACCAGTGTGCCCATCTTCTGATGGCTACTTCCAGCAGGATAACCCACCATGTCATAAAGCAAGAATCATATCAGACTGGTTTCTTGAACATGACAATAAGTTCACTGTACTCAAATGGCCTCCACAGTCACCAGACTCAATCCAATAGAGCACCTTTGGGATGTGGTGGAATGGGAGATTCACATCATGGACGTGCAGCTGACAAATCTGCAGCAACTGCGTGATGCTATTATGTCAATATGGACCAAAATCTGTGAGGAATATTTCCCGTACCTTGTTGAATCTATGCCACAAAGGATTACGGCAGTTCTGAAGGCAAAAAGGGGGTCCAACCAGGTACTAGTAAGGTGTACATAATAAAGTGGCCGGTTAGTGTATATAAACTATAAACTGATTACATAAAATGGTACTATATCATGATATATACTGTATATAGAAAAGACATTTTCAGGATATGAGAAGCCTAACTGTATATTCTGATATGTGATTTTTGTCATATAACCTATGGAAGTCAATAACTCCCAGTATACATCATTCTTCACACTATCATCTTTTTGTGTTCAGTGGAAAAAAGAAACTCATAAAGGCTAAATTATGAGTATATTTCCATTTTTGGGTGAACTATCCCTTTAAATCTGAAGAATGTATTATTCAAATTAGAGTGACGTGATAATGACATGTGCACTTCAGAGCTATTCGAGTTGTTTCCTACACACCAAATCACTCACTAATGACTTTCTATTCCAGTCTCTTAGAAGGCAGGTGTCTATGTAGGAAGTAGATAACATGGCAGCTCAATAGGTTTAACAATGGAGCCATTGGCTTCGGCATATTCTCCGAACGCAATCCAGGACATTGTATCGTCAATATTTAATAGACCTCATTAAATCTGATAAACATGTTCAAAAATCGATGCCCGTACACTTGATACTGGCCTGTCTGGACAGTGTATCTATGAACACACTGTGACCAAACAAACACATTCTGATGTTTTAAAGGCTTCATATCTATGGCTGGGCCCTAAATAATTAATGAACAGAGGATAGTTGACATTATTACCTCGATGACTGGGGCCTTTTCCATCTCTTTGCTGGGCTCTTGGGGCATGGGTGGCTCTTGCTCCCTCACTTCCTGAGATTTGTCCTGGGGCGAGGGTTGGACGAGCTGGTTCTCCTTGTCACTGTCATCTTTGGGGTTCGCATGAACCAGAACTGGGCTAACTTTGGCCCTTGGCCTCATGGAGCGCCCACGCTGCACCGTCTCCCAGCCTTCTGCATCTTTCTTTGCTAAGGATTGACGGATATACATACAGTGCACAGCATAAATGAGTACACCCTTCACAGATCTCTTTTAAAGAGGACCTATTATGCAAAAATCCCTTTTTTAAAGGATTTAAACACAGTTGTGTGGCAGCAGTCTGTGAATATAAGCAGCTTCTAATAGTAAAAATGGATTAATTATATTTTTTTAAATCACACTTGATAAAAACAGTCTGCAGACACTTTGATTGACATTCTCCTTTTGTACGTGTCATCAAAGGGGGGAAAGCCCTGCCCACTAGTGACAATCTCTCCCTTATTAGCATATGATGCAGGTCTTGTTTTTGAATCTGCCACTATGCTGACACACAGGCATTTGTAGCTCCGCCCTCTTCTGAAAAGAGCAAAATCTCATTTGAATTTAAAGCGACAGTCACAATTTGGATCAAAGGGTCAGTTTTAAAGTTAAAATCATTATTTTGAGCTGAAACTTCACATACACACTCCAGGGACATCAGAGACTTATTTTACATCTTGTAAAAAAAGGAGCATGTAGCGTCCTGGTTAAAAGATGATTAAGTCTTTCACTGATGGCTCACGATTCATTTATTAGTCACACTTCACAGAATTATTAAGCATCATTGCATCATGAATCACCGTAAGAACTAGAGGGAAAATAAACAAACAAACACACATGAATACCGAAACTTAAAACACTAAGCCAAAATCAACAATCAAACTTTAATCTTAAACAAATAAACCAAATTACCTTTTTTTTTTCCCCTCAAACCAGGAGCTCAAAAGAGGAATCTGTGAAGCAACTGTATACCTGTGCCCCTTTTACCATTCTTACCTAGAGTTCATGCTTTGTTTTCATTCATTACTACATGATGTTATAATTAAAGTCCCCAAACAACTTAATTCATTCAACAAATCAAACCATATACAAAACACAACAAAATAACCCCCCAAAAAATCTAAATCATAAACAAAGTAACACATTGTTTCAAGTTTCTTTACAGAGCATAATAGGTCCACTTTAAATAATAATTTCTATAGTATGCTTTAGAAATATATATTTGAGCATACTGTATACGTTAGATTAATCAGTACCCAAATAATGTAACAAAAAAAACTTAAGATCAGTTCAAAAATTTGTATGTCGGGGGATTAATATTAGGGATGTCCAGATCCGAGCACGATCACGCGGTTTAGACTCGATCGGAATTGGACGTTACCTTCCGATCAGAACTCGAAAATATGTATGCAGACATGGACAATTCGGTATCGGTTCAGTAATAGATCATAACCGGTTATTATGTACTGACGTCATCTATCTCATGTGCGCTGTAGCGGTAGGCTGTCAGTAGGGCTGGGTGATTTTTCAGATTTTTTCGATTTTTGCGATTAATTCGAATTTACGTTTTAAGACGATTTAACTTTTTATAAAATCGAGGTATCGAGATTTTTTAAATAAAAATATTAAAGCAGCTTTTCCACTATCATGCCAAACCGTTCTGTTAGAAAACTGTGCTGAATTGTGCTGACAGATTCTGTGTGTTGACGTCGCGGCTCTGTTGGTGAGCTACCACAGCTGGCTCAGCGCAAGCGTGCTAGCCCATTGTCGCGAGGTGCGCGCACAGTCAGCGGAGGCGCGCGATGCGGCGCCAGGCGAAAGTATAAATCCAGCTTTACACTCAGGGCTGGCTGTCTATAGAGGCGACCTAGGCGGCTGCCTTGGGTGGCAGAATAGTGAGCGAGAACCCCCGGGTCCTCACTTTCATCCGCGACACCCACCCCCTCCCAGTCCTTACTTTCATCCGCAAATAGGTAAGTTTCTATTTCACATTCGGGTTGAGGGCGTTCGCCTAGAGCGCCAGTTCAGCTTGGTCCGGCCCCGATTACACTATATACATTACACAAAATAATAAAATAGGCTAAAAGTTTTATTCGTGGGGGCTAGAGCTTAATTAATTAGATTGGCATATAGGCAATGAGACCTTTACTTCGCCTGACTGATTATACAAAACATATAGAAATGTGTATGTTGGGGGATATGTCTATATTAATATTATATATCAGTTTAAATTATATTTATACAAAACGTAAAAAAAATTATATGTTGGGGGATTAATATGTTTATATAAATATTATATTTTCGTTTAAATAAAAATTATGCAAAACGTATTAATCCCTCAATAGACTAATTTATACATGTTTATATTAATATTATATATTAAATTATAACTATACAAAATTTACAGAAATTAGTATGTTGGGGAATTGAAATGTAATATCAAATATTAGTTTAAATATAATTATTACAGAAATTGGTATGTTTATATTAATTTTAATAATTAATAAGTTTATATTATTATTACATATTAGTTTAAATTATAATTATACAAAACTTAAAGAATATAGTATGTTGGGGGATTAATAAGAAGTTTATACTAATATTATATAGTAGTCTAAATTATAATTATACAAAAATTACAAACATTTGTATTTTTGGGATCAATATGTTTATATTAATCTTGTATACTAATTAATATGTTAACATATATGAATATGTTAATCTAATTAATATGTTATGTGAATAAGTTAAATAAACAGGAACAATCAAGAGAAACATTAGTTTAGTAGTTTATAATTTTTTTCCCCAATAACTAACTTAAATTTAAATTAATTATTTTTCTATTCCTAAAGATGTCAGGAGTCCAAACTCTTACCTTTATTGGATATAATTGTTTTAATAACAATGTTTTGTTTAAATGCTCCAAAATATACTGGCTATACTCACTGAGAAACAGATAAAAATATTACATTTTCAAAAGGTGGTGTATTGATTTATGCAGATTTTTATAGATACATAAAGGAATAATACAGATACATTCATTATTTGAACATAAATGGCTGTATATTAATTCACCTGGTTTCTCAGCAGGGATGTAGACGCTTTGGCTAGGGACAGGTAGGGAATGGGAAGATTTGACTCGGTCAGCCCAGCTTGGTCCGGTGTGGGACAGACGTGCCACAGCCAAAGTGGGAGGAGGACCACTGCATAAAAACACACAATTACAAAACCACTTAACAGTAGAACCGCTACTGTTGATCTATAGGTAGATTTGACAAAATCTGCATATGTTCAATAAAACATTTCTCCAGGTCATTGACTTTTATTAAAATGCATTCAAAAAAATGTTTGTTTGCTCATGCTAATTCTATAAAATGAGCAGAAACAACACAATTCTTGAGGCTTTTTTGGAGGACAACTTTTTTTGTTTTATGTTCAATGCACTTATATTGTGTAAAAAAGAAAAAAAAGAAAAATGTTGAAGTTATAATTTTTTTTTTTTACTTATTTATTTCCAGTGTATTTTAAATGGAGGTGACACGGTGGCTCTGTGGTTAGCACTGTCGCCTCACAGCAAGATGGTCGCTGGTTAGAAGTCCCGTGTGTGGAATTTGCATATTCTTACCATGTTGGCGTGGGTTTCCTCCGGGTGCTCTGGTTTCCCCCGCAGTCTAAATACATGCGCTATAGGTAAATTGCATAAACTAAATCGGCCATAGTGTATGTGTGTGAATGAGAGTGTATGGATGTTTCCTAGTACTGGGTTGCAGCTGGAAGGGCATCCATTGTGTAAAACATATGCTGGAATAGTTGGTGGTTCATTCCGCTGTGGTGACCCCAGATTAATAAAGGGACTAAGTCAAGAGAAAATGAATGAGTTTCAGAGCTCGCCTGCTGCTCCTGACGGCGTTCTCGTTTTACATTTGAATATTTTATATTTGATAATACATGTTATACTTGAATTCATTTACATTATCGATGCTGTAAAAGAAACATTATGAAATTCAAAACAATCACATCAACCTTTTACCAGAAGTTTATTGGTGGCTGAAAAACACTTTCTATGCATTCAACCCATTGCAAACCTCAATGGATTTAAAGTGCATATGAACCGGAAGCTGCAACCGTTTTAGATTTTTCCGTATTGTGATGCAGTTGCTAGAGAAACAGAATATTAAATAAGAAAACAGTGGGCGTGGCTTGTTTTTTCAACTGCGAGCTGATTGGATGTAGTATTTTAGGCATTTCATTCAGAAAGATTGGGAAAAGGGTTTGGGGAGAGTTATTACAACCTAACAAACTCCTGCTCACCATTTCTTAAAGTTCTGACAAAACTGACATTTGGAGGGGCGTGGTTAAGTATGTAGCCCCGCCCAATACCCAATTTAACTGAAAACAAACAGGAAGTGCATTTTCAGATTTCATTTAAAAATTACAAATGCAAACAATGCACAGATGAATTGTTCACTGCAAAACTAGCAATGTGAGCTAACAAAATCATATGGTGAGTTTCTTTAAATATCCCGCTTTCTATGGGTAGCATCATGCGCGGTGCATCCTCAAACATTGGGAACTAAAATGGAAACTTCAGAGCGAGGGCCCTCTCGCTCTGTCTTGATCAATATCCATTTCCTGGGGCGTCCAATTACAGCGTAATACAGACATGAATGCCCGTGCTTCAGCAGTCTTTAACCACACTTAGACCTGCTCCCCCACTGCCTCAGGCGCAGACCCGAGGAGAACCCGGCAAAAATCGCATTAAACCAAACGCTCAGGCCTGTTTGCGGATCGATTCCCCTTCTCGGCCCAGACAGGCATAGTCTTTCCGGTCTGGTGGTGAGGCAAAGATATGCATCATATCTACCATTGATTTGTCCATCTGAGCATTCAGTGGTGCTTTAATCGGATTATGAATTGTCTTCCTTTCACACTAGCAGGAAAAAAAGAAAAAGAAAAACGCATCTAATGCAGGAAGCCTCATTTCTGGATTCTATGAGAGTCGCCACAATTTGCCAACAGAGACAATGATGTCAATTAGCACAGTGCGAGCAGGGATAATGGCTTGAGGTCAGATTTAACAGATATACGGTTAAAGTCAGAATTATTAGCACTCCTGTATATTTTTTTCCCAATTTCTGTTTAACGGAAAGATTTTTTTTCAACACGTTTCTAAACATGATAGTTTTAATAACTCATTTCTAATAATTTATTTTATCTTTGCCATGATGATAGTAAATAATATTTGACTAGAAATTTTTAAAGATACTAGTATTCAGCTGAAAGTGATATTTAAAGGCTTAACTGGGTTAATTAGGTAAAGTTAGGGTAATTAGGCAAATCATTGTATAATAAAGGTTTGTTCAGTGGACTATCGAAACAAAATATAGCTGAAAGGGGCTAATAAAATCGACCTTAAAATGGTTTTAAAAAATTAAAAACTGCTGTTATTCTAGTCGAAATAAAGACTAGAATAAGAATAGAATAAGACTGGAGAAAATAAGACTTTCTCCAGAAGAAAATAATATAGAAATAATATAGAAAATACTGTGAAAAATTCCGTGCTCTGTTAAACATCATTTGTAAAATATTCGAAAAAGACAAAGAAATTCACAGGAGGGTGAAAAATTGATGTCAACTATATGCAGTGTCTGAAATTGCAAGTAAACTTATGGTTCAAGTCGACATCAAAAATTATGTTATAGAAAAAAAAAAACACTTTTGAATATTTCCTGAGTAATGGAGTTTTCACCCGGTGTTCATTAATCTTGCATTACATGCTACAGGAAGGCTAAAACAAGTAATCTATTCTAGTGGTCATACATTTATGAGAGATCCATGTGAAATTACTTTTTTAAATAGATTTTTCTAAAGCAGAGAGTGTTTAAAAAGCGTGGTCCCCTTTCGGTCACTAGAAATTAATAGATGAAAATCATACTGTAAGTCTTTTAAAAAAGACGACTGTAATTTAAAATTCATTGTAATAATGTGTGTCAAACTCTGTGGACCCGGTGGCGGGTCCGGTGACGTCATCAGCTTCCCCTTTAATTTTTAAAGGTCGCAGGTTGCGCAACACCACGGAAGTGGCTCCGTTTGAGAGTGTAGAAGCTATGTTTTATGCACATATGCATCACTTTGGTTTTTATTTTACTGTACAAAAGTTATTTACACTTTAAATACACAGTATACTGGATACCCGAGCTGGGTATTGAACATTGGTTTATTTTCATATTTTAAAGTCATTGACTAATTTTAATACAATGTTATGATGCCTAAAATGGAAAGGAGATAAAATAAGTAAACTCATGTTCCTATAGTTATTATCATCTAAAACTAAGCAGAAGCAAATATGTACTATTTAATATGAATGATCAAAAAGTTATTTTCCCAGTATTCAGTTGAAATGCAACAGTTTTGTCAGAAAACATGATGGAGATCAAATTATTTTTCCTAGTGTTTGCTGCTCTCTGCTGGTTTCAAGCAGAACTGTCTGGAGAAGCTAAATTCTCTAAACAGATAATCTACACCCTTTCAAAAAAAGCATTTTAGAAAAAATAAATAAAAAAGCGCCCAATGTAGAAGTGGTTCATAATAAAACAGAAAACATATCAAATATTATTTATTACTTTCAGCAGTTTCTTATGTATATTCAAAGGGTTTTCTGTTCAATTACACTGGAATTTTTCATTTATAGCAATGCATTTGGATATGGAAGGGTTTCAAAATTTGGTAGGCAGAAAATACATAATGGTATAGCACCTCTCATCAGTTGGAATATAATAACTTTTGCATAGATTATGGTAGAGACATTTTTCTTTTACCCTCTGATTACACACATTTGCAGGAACCACCAAAATAATTTACAGCAACATAGACCACACAGAACCTAAAAGGTACACTTTCAAATTTAAGTTTATAAAAAAAAATGCAAAAAGCGCCTCTTTTTTTAGGTGTTTATTATAACACAGACAACATATACAGTTATTTTAAATACTTTCAATAGTGTTTTATGAAACTTAAAAGTTTTTTTTTTTTTAATTATACCAAATTTTTGCATTTACACCTCTGCATGTGGATTTGGGAAGCTTTTAAATTTGGGTAGGCAAAATCCAGTCAGAAATCCCAAAATAGTCCTAGACTTTATATAGTTATTTGTTTTTTACAATATAAACACATGCACACTGCTCATTTTAAATGTATTTTTGATTCTTTTTATTGTATTTTTTATAAAGCATTGTATTTTATGTTAGAACTTATTTTAAATGTTATTTTCAGTTGAATAAATGTTGGGGTGGGAAAGTACATTCTGAAATATTCATTCATTCATCTTCCTTCACCACAGCGGAATGAACCACCAACTATTCCAGCATATGTTTAGCGCAGCAACCCAACACTGGAAAACACACATACACTCTCACATTCACACATTCACACACACACACACACACACACACACACACACACACACA
>CAIGQZ010033189.1:2467188-2488859 GCA_903798205.1 Danio tinwini
CACACACACACACACACACACACACACACACACACACACAACGGCCAATTTTGTTTTCACCTATAGCGCATGTCTTTGGACTGTGGTGGAAACCGGAGCACCCAGAGGAAACCCACAAGCCAACATGGAGAGAACATGCAAACTCCACACAGCAATGGCAACTGGCCCAGCCGGGACTCGAACCAGCAACCATCTAGGTGTGAGGTGACAGTGCTTACTACTGAGCCACCATGCCACCTATTCTGAAATACTATATAAGTTAATATTCTGTATTGTTCGCTGGGTTTTGTAATATAAATAAAATCAATTAAACAAAGTTAAAAAAGGGATTTTTCTATTCTTAAAGCCTAAAAAATTCTAAAACAAATCTTGACCCAGTTTTTAGGAAGTCTTAATGAAAATGTTGAATTCTTGAAACCATTTCTAAACAGCACTGATCACCTGCACAGAAATAATCAATGATGAAAATACACATGGTATGGTAGCACTCAAAAGGATATGAATATGCCATAGGGTTGGAGTAACTGCTAATAGTTACATGTAGAACATGTAGAAATGTTTTTGAGAGATCCTGCATTTTATGGATGGGGCGAGATTGGCCTACCTAAAATTGAGGGCACGGCGAACACCCGGTGATGGAACAATCCGGTCTGATGAGGGGCTAGACATCACATGGCGTCCTGGTGACATCTTTCGAACTTCCCAAGTCAAAGATGTGGGCCTGTGGGTGGATGGATGAAAAGATTTAGGTAAAACATTTGGTAGTTGAACACATGTATGCGAGTTTGAGTTTGTGTGAGTGTGTATGTGTGATAATAGGATGCATTATACATAATTGAAGTCAGAATTATTAGCCCCCTTGAATATTTTTCCCCCAATTTCTGTTTTTTTTTTGTTCAATTTTCTTTTTTAATTCTGTTAAGATTTTTTTCAACACATTTCTAAACATGATAGTTTTAATGACTCATTTCTAATAACTGATTTATTTTATCTTTGCCATGATGACAGTACATAATATTTGACTATATATATGGTGAAAACTGTGGTGAAAACTATGGTGAAAACTGCCCAACGCATCACAGGGACCACACTCCCAGCCATAGAGGACATCCAGAGGAAACACTGTCTGCGCCGAGCACGCAGTATTCTTAAAGATTCCTCTCACCCTGCTCACAGACTGTTCTCTCTCCTGCCTTCTGGCAGGCGCTTCAGGCTCCCCCGGACAATAACCAGCAGACTAAAGAACAGCTTCTTCCCAAGAGCTGTCTCCCTCTTGAACTCTGCTCCCCACTGACTTTTTGCCCCCCTAATACACACCCCACTCTCCTCTCCTCATAACTCAGACTCCTCATAATCACTGCACTACTTAACATTTGCACATTTAAAAATTGCACATATTCATTGCACTGATTCATTTATTTGAACTGTACATACCTACTGCACATGTACATTTGTGATTATGTACACACCCACTGTACATATACATTTGTAATTATGTTTATCTATCTGCACACTTCTGATTATTAATAGCAACCTGTACATTTTTCCATCTATTGTAAATCTGTTCATAGCTAACACCACCTGTATATAATGTTGATAGTACATCCATTTGTAAATATCACCATAGTTTTTCTATAACTGCACTTTATAACTTATACCTGTATCCTGCACTTGCTGCTATTGCACTCCTGGTTAGACCCAGACTGCATTTCGTTTCCTTGTACTTGTACATGTGTGATGACAATAAAGTTGAATCTAATCTAATCTAATCTTAATTAATCATAAAGGCTTCTCCACACAGCGCTTCTGCATGGAACAAAACTGCTGCAACTAAACATTGCCAACTGTGCAATACTTTAAAGTTCCAAGCTTTTACACTGAGGCTAATATGCACGCATACTGGATTAACTATCGACGAGGCTATTAACTAAGGGCCGTTCACATGTTGTGTCTTTTGCATTATTTTTTTTCTTGTGCGACGTGCTCACACTTTCCAGGTGCACGTAGTTAAAAGAATGGCGCGAGCGCACCGTGAGTCAAATCTAAATACTCAGCTAATATGATGCTTAGATTAGACAAACACTTTAAAAACGTATTCTTATTTTTTATTTATTGTTCTGTTATTTATTGTCAGTGTAAAATTATTACATATGTTTAAATGCCAAAAACGTTTTTTTACTTATTTTTAAGTCCAAAGAGAAATGGACTATTGTTTGTTTTTATTATTATTGTATTATTCTGTTACTGAAAAGCAATAAATAAAACTTTTAAAATATAAAGAGTTTTCATATGATTTCCAGTTTTTTAAATTCGAAATTAATAAATGCATAATAATAGTCGTACAACCAAAATCAATAATCGTTGCATCCCTATAGGAAATACTGTGAAACATTTCTTGCTCTGTTAAACATCATTTGAGAAATATTTGAAAAACAAAACAAAATTGGCAAATAAAAGGGTGAATAATTTTGACTTCAACTATATGTGTGCGTGTGTGTGCTCTGTACAAATTAACACAACTTAAAAGCTCAGGTTTTTATACCATAATCAATGTACTAGTGTTGTGGTCACTTACTCATTACGGCCAAACCATGAATCACTTCAAACTGCTCATTGATCAGGCTGAAAGGATTGCATTTCAAACTGCAGCTTACTAGCTGCTTTTTGTACATGTTAAAGGCATGTTATAATCATGAGGGTGTGTGTGTGCTAATCACCTGTTCTGGGCATCTGTTTTTTCCAGCTTCTCCTGCAACTGGATCCAGTCGATTAGAGCTTTGAAGTCTCGCACATAGTTATCCAACATCATCAGCACCTCCTGTGAGAGGAAAAAAACGAGTGCTGTCAGGTTTGAAGATCGCATTGAGATACAAGAGATGCTACAGAATTGAGGGCGATATATGGTTTGAAACAAACCAACCAAACAACGAAGGCAAAGTCATTTCGAAAGCCACCTTTCCACTGCACACGACAAACAACAAGCAGCAGCGTAATTCATTTCCAATGGAGAGCTGTCCGGGGGCTGCGTGGAGTTCTGATCATCTCAAAATGCTGAAAATTCGAATCCGATTTGAGCTGCGGATCCGTTAAAATATTTTAACTTCTGCACCTAGACTGTATGCAGCCAGCCAACCGGATGTGACGTATTCCAGTGTTGTCCAATCAGGCCCGTGTGCGCGAGATGAGAATTAATAGTATTTTTGTCTCAGTTTCAGAAAATATGAGGGAGCAAGGATTCAATTGCAGAAACTTAACGGTCATGTCATGTCATGTCATTTTTATCCGCTTATCCAGGGCCGGGTCGCGGAAGCAGCAGTCTTAGAAGAGAACTCCAGACTTCCCTCTGCCCAGACACATCCTCCAGCTCCTCCGGGGGGGTCCCAAGATGTTCCCAGGCCTGCCAAGAGACATAGTCCCTCCAGCGTGTTTCGAGGCCTCCTCCTGGTGGGACATGCCTGGAACACCTCCGTAGGTAGGAATCCAGGAGGCATCTGAAACAGATGGCGTTGTGGAACGGGTGGTGGTCGAAGGTTAGGACCACGACAACCCAATCGTCGGGCACAGAAACTTAATGGGTAACATGACTAAAACACAAAAACAAACTTGACTGGGCTGGCAGAAAAAAAAGCAGGGCTGGACACAACATAACAGGACAAAGAAATATTCGACAACGAACTGGCACAGGACAGCAGACAAGAGGAGAATATAAGAATAAACAATTACCACACAAATAGGTGAACGTAATAAACTAATAATGGGTTGACAAGGAGGGTGAGACTAAACAATAGACAGGAGAGCACATGACACAAAAAAAATACCATAAGCCATGTGCTCACGTAAAACGAGACTAAAACATGCAGCTAATTAGAGAACTCATTAACCGCGATTTTACATGACAACACTAAAGCACAACACTAACGCTGCGGTCACACTAGAGTTTGTGCGTATGAAATTCTGCTGTACGGCACCTCGAAAATGGGCAGGATTAAACAAGATGATTAGACATTTAATAAAGCGATTGGTTTACGTTTTAAATTTCTATCCAGAGAGGTCATGTTTTGATCTTCGATTGGTCTCACGCAAACATGTGATGCGATTTCGCAGGTCAGAGTTCATCAAGCTTAAACTTTCGAACGCAGCGAACCGCGAAACTTGCTGCACAACCTTGCGTTTCCAGTCTAACGCACTCGCATGCGTATGAATAGAAGTCTATGGGAAGAAAAGTCTAGTGTGACCACAGCTTAAAGCACACGGCCACAATGTAAACCCAGAGCCACGTGCTTAGACAACACAAACAGAACGCAAGACATGAGCACACGATAAATGAAAACACCTTACCGACATGCATGTTCCTAACCCAGTGCCAATCAAATTCAAAACTGACTAGACTGGAGCGCTGAGAATAAAACACCATGTCGCCAACAAAACAACAAACACACCATGACAAGAGCGCTCATCTAGAGCATGCTCGGTCCTCGCGCGCCCGCATCAAGCAGGAGCACATACCGCCTGTGATCGGTCACGACAGCGCTCATACAGAGACACACAATGAGTGCTCGACCCAAGAAAACTCGAGCCGAGCACAACATTCAAGACACGACTAGTGTCTGGACTCTGCCACCAATACAAGAATTAACAGACCAGAGTGGCAGAATCCTGACAATTTTTTGCTATTCTTTGTTACTTTTTGAATCAGAAAAAAAGTCTATATTAAAAAAAACACACACTTCTATTCATAAATGAGTAATAAAATATATATATATATATATATATATTTTTATGCTGTCTCCACATTCCCTCTAAAATTTCTTAGCGGTCTATGAATTTCTAGTATTCATTTATTCACTCATTCAACCATGGTGAACACACAGTGAATAAAGGCTCTTTGCTTTTGCACACCTTTATTTCGGACACCGCGAGAATCAGCTTCTCTCACATGGTGTACGACAAAACTGAAAATTCTGTGTTACTGCCACAAGGGGGCATATTCCAACAGTCGTGTCCAAATGTCGCGTGCAGCGGAAAGGCGGATAAAAATGGAAAGAATGTTCTTAAATCTGCCAAAATTGGTTCAGAAACTATAAACTGTCAAAAAGTCAAAGGGGGCAACAAGTGCCCTAAATTAGTCCAATCAACATGTACTGAATTGAAGGCACAGTATTTAAGAATCAATTTTGCCCTACTTCCATTCACTGGAGAGTTTAAACCTGTTAACATTCATCTTATAGATACATTTTTACCCCGCTGTTCATCAATATCAAGAACACAGAGAATGGTCTTGCGTTCACCTGCCAAATTACCCCTAAAGAATAAACTCAGAAGACCACAAGAACACAGAACGTATAGTGAGATGCTGCGATTGGTTACTCCATACAAACAGTTACTCCATATTTTACATTTCTATAGAGAGGAGTCAGGTTTTGATCTTCTATTGGTCTTACACATTCACCTGATACAAAATCACAGGTCAGAGTTCCCCAAGATTGAACTTTGGAATGCAGCGAAATGCTTGCATTTCCAATCTGCAGCATTCACATGAATGGTAGTCAATGGGGCAAAAATTGGTTGTAGTTTGACTAAATAAAAATGAATGTCTCATTTAGGGAAACTCCTTGGATAAACAAGTTAGGCTATCTCCTCTATACTGCAAATAAAGCAACAGTCACACTAGAGTTTGAGCATGTGAAATTCTTTTAAACGGTGCTGCGAAAAGGGGCTGGATCAAATAAGTTGATGATTGCAGATCATGCAGGCAGCTAGTTCTCTGCAGTTGTCACATGGTCACCCACTGAAGCTAAGCAGTGCTGCGCCCAGCCAGTACTTGGATGGAAGACCACATGGGAAACTAGGTTGCTGCCGGTAGTTGTGTTAGTGAGACCAGCAGGGGGTGCTTAACCTGCAGTCTGTGTGGGTCTTAATGCCCCAGTGTAGTGAAGGGGATGCCATACTGCTCAGTGAGAGCAGTCTTTCGGATTAGATGTTAAACCGAGATCCTAACTCTCTGTGATCATTAAAAATCCCAAGATGTCCTTCGAAAAAAGAGTAGGGGTTTAACCCCGGCATCCTGGCCAAATTTGCCCACTGGCCTCTGTCCATCATGGCCATCCCCATATCATAATTAGCTTCATCACTCTGTCTCCTCTCCACCAATCAGCTGGTGTATGCTCTGGCGCAATATGACTGCTGTCGCGTTATCCAGGTGGATACTGCACACTAGTGGTGGATCCCCAAAAATGTGTAAAGAGTGTCCAGAAAAATGCTATATAAATGTAAGAAAATGTATTATTCATGTGACGCAGGTCAGACTTCTCCAAGCTTGAATTTCCAGTTGGCAGCATTCATATGCAAATAAATAGTTGTCAATGGGGCTAAAAGTGCAGTGTGCACTTCCCTCCCCTCTTTATTTAGCTGCTATGACTTCTGGGACCTCGAACGAGTGCTGCGATCAAGTCTGCATTTGGTACATCCACAACATCAAGAACATATTCCGGTTCTTTCAAGCATCCACTGTTCTTGCAGTCTTGAGTATTGCAATTTAACTTAAGTGGCTGATGATGATGTTGGATTAGAACACAAAACCGCTTAAGAACGTATATTGGGAAACAGCTCTGACCGGACCATGCAAAAGGGCAGACCGGCCTCCCACCCTGAAGCCTCTTTTGTGGCATCTCTGAAGGGACAATAAGAAAGCCAAGACTCCCCCGGCAGAATCTAGTGACTTCTCAGGTAAACAGAATCCCGGACGAGCCCCCCAGTTCTTGTCTACACTGAGGATCTGCTGTAAACCAACACCCCGTTGTCTCTACTAAACAGTGGGCATCTAAAGCTACTGGAGCACATCTCACACAACCCTCCCACCCACCTGAAGCACTCCATTCACAAATGCCAGGAGGGGACAAAAAGAAAAGGACGAAGGCAAAAGAAAAAAAAAGGGGGGGGGGTGCTGTTGCTTCTTTTCGCCTCAGTGGTCTTCCACAAGAGGTGCGGCTGAAATTACCAATTAGCTTTGCAAAAGAGGGCTGGCAAATCTGATTGGAGCTGTAATCATTTCTAGTTACTGGCAAAGAGTGTGCATCGAATGACGAAACGTTCATTGTTTATCCGATATTCAATCTGCGAGTGCCGCGGGGACTCTGGGGAATCCCTTGGCTCCAACAAAGACACCAGAGAGTGTCGAAGAGCCTTGCCACAACACAAATAAGTACAGGTCTGCAAACCTAGACCTACCACAGACTCTTAAGACTACAGCAAACCTGTCTGCAGTTCTTAAATATGCCCAAAACTGTTTTGATCTACATGCTACACTGTAGAAAATGACAATCATGGCAACAATTGATTTTGTTACTTTATCTTATTTTGGAAAGACTCAAATTATAAATTTAAGACAGCAACGCATTTTAACAGTGTAATATTACTACAAATTCTTCCCCCCTCCACATAATAAGTGGATAACAACATGTTTTACAGTATCAGAATTGAAGATGCCTCCTCTCTGGCTCATTCAAATCCTTTTATAAGACTGATGCAATGTTGGACTATATCCAAGGCCTACCTTGTACACCTGTGTAATTCTTTTCTGATATATTGGTGAAGTACATCCATTCTTCAGTTGGTGTTTATTTATTCATTAATTGTTTACTTGAGCTAATATGAATGAGGGAATTGGAGATGGAATTAATAAATGTGGCTCACTCAAATCCTTTTATAAGACTTGGGATCCCATTTTGGACTCTACTAAAGACATGCCTTGAACAACTGTGTGGTTATTTTCAGATATATTGGTCAAGTAGATCTATTGTACTTTAGTTGGTGTTTATTCATTGTTTAATTGAGTTAATATGAATGAGGAGGTTGGAGACTTGGAATTAATAAATGGACAATATCTTACTGTTTAACTCTCTATCAATATTTGAGTTTTTGTTTCATACAACGAACTAATAAAAAGATTTAAAATAATTCCTACAAATCAACTAATGAAGCGGTAGGTCATCTCGTTCGCCTCAGAAGCCCCTTGTGCATAATACTGTTAGGTGGTACGGAATGCTCAGACCTCCTGTTGGCGCAGTTGCAGAGTTCAGGTGCATACAGATCAAGATCAGAGTCTATGGTGTGACTGATGCTCTGTATTAAGAGCTGGACAGCAGGCAGTACTGTGTAACAGGCGTGTGTGATTGATGGGTGGTAATGGGGGAGTGGCAATTGAGGAAAGGTCCACAGTGCTTTTAGTTAATAGAGGAGTCAGGCCCGGTGAAAGATGTGTCCAGCAGCAGGCCTGTTGCTTAGGGCTAGTTAACAACACTAGGGCCGTGTCTGAAATCGCATACTTCTCTACTATATAGTTTGCAAAAACAATATGCAAGCAGAGTAGCATGTCTTAATTCATAGTATTAAAAAAACTGGACACACTGCACACTGGTGGTGGATAAGGAGATTCCCCCCAATGTGTAAAGCAATTTGAGTGTACAGAAAAGCGCTATATAAATGTAAGGAATTATTACTATAAATATAACTATACACATATAGTTGTTTATTTTAAAAGGCTTATATCAGGTGAATGCTTAAGATGTAAAAATCTCAAATTAAATTTGAAATGACCCCTCATCGCTGATTTACTACATCTCACGCTCTAAACTACACACTCATTTACACAAGAGAAAGGAGAGTTTTCTCATCCACTGGCTGATGTTACATAAATCAGGCCTTAGACGAGGGAGAGGCCTGATAAGAACTAATTAGTCCTCTGGGCAGTGGGTTAAAGATGTGGGCGTTACATGAATATGAAAATAAATCAAGCCATCGGGCCAAATCAAGCACAAGACCAGATAACACTAGCAGATGAGATGAAAATCAGGGACATAGGTGGAACTGATTGATTTTCTGCCTTGCAAAGAATAGGATATTTGTTAATAATCAGATTTAAGTAACGCTTTACAGAACACAACGTTAAAAATTGCCCACATTTTTTTGGTTTTGTTTTATCTGGCATGATCCACTAGCCATTTAAAAAGCAACACAACTCAATCACGTTTGCTCCTGGACTAAATGTATTTTCTGCTGATGTCATCAAGCTCTTGTGGCCAGGGAAAAACATGAACTAATGATGACAACCTAATGTCACAATCTAATAAAATAAGGTGCTACTTATATTACAAACTACTGAAAATTCTGCCAAATGTTTGAAAACGCTTTTTGCCTTATTCATTCATTTTCCTTTGGCTTAGTCCCTTTATTCCTCAGGGGTTGCCACAGTGGAATGAGCCGCCAACTTATCCAGCATATGTTTTACACAGCGGATGCCCTTCCAGCTGCAACCCTGTACTGGGAAACATCCATACACACTCATTCACGCACATACACTATGCCCAATTTTGTTTACCCAGTTCACATATAGCTCATGTCTTGGGAGTGTAGGGGAAACCAGAGCCAACACGGGGAGAACATGCAATATGCTTTTAATATCTGTCAAGAAATAACAAACCTTCTGTCTCACTACAATCCAACCGGCTCATTAAGATCTCAAAACTTAAGGGCTTCTGGTAGTACCCAGAATAGCAAAGTCTACTAAAGGAGGTCGAGCCTTCTCATATATGGCACCTAAACTCTTGAATAGCCTTCCTGATAATGTACGAGGCTCAGACACACTCTCTCAATTCAAAACAAGATTAAAGACCCATCTTTTTAGTAAAGCATACACACAATGCATCACATAACTGTAGGATGCGTGAGTGTGCTCCATGAAGATGACCCGTAGGACACACTCTTCTTGTCTCAATACACCAGTCACTTTCTTGGAAATACTTATATGCTTTATGTTTGTTTCTATTTCTGTTTATATAACTACTATTTTCATTTGTAACACTTAATTTTTGCATCTCATTTAAATACACTATAAACAGCAGTTGCGCTAATTATTTTCTTTATTCTCTATTTGCACCTGGGGATACTCATCCCGAGACCTCTAGAGAGTATGCAGCGCCATTGATGTAATCCAAGACCTGTGAAGAAATGATGCCAAGGTATCCATATTCCTAGACCAGGCCATATCCTGAGCTGATGCGGTAATGGAGAAGTGGAGAGCATGAGAATGATTCCTGAAAGACCCCAGTGATAGACGAGTCTTTGCATTGAGCCTGTGGGCCAGCATGATCACCCGCTGGTGACCTACCCACACCTGCAGTTCTCCACGATTGAAGTCCAGTGTTCTCCAGCCTCCGGCACCTAGTGACCTAAATGGTCATGCCCAACTGAGCCTGATTTCTCTCGAGATTTTTTTTTCCTTTACTTTCGTCAATTGGGGAAGTTTGTTTCTCACCACTGTCGCCACTGACTTGCTTGGCTTGAGACTTGTGGATTTGCTTTTCAGTGTTTGGACTTTCAGTAGTGAATTTTAAACCACACTGAACTGAACTAAACTGAACTTTAACCTGAAAACTGGACTGACACATCCTGAGGCGTCTAGAGATTGTCCAGATTGATGGGATCCTAAACCTGTTAAGAGACTATGCCAAGGTATCCATATTCCTGGACCAGGTCATATCCTGAGCTGATGTTGCTGTGGTCATGGAGGAGTTGAGATTATGACACTGATTCCTGAAAGACCATGATCACTCGCCGGTGGCCTACCCACACCTGCAGTTCTCCAAGATGGACGTTCAGTGTTCTCCAGCCTCCGGCACCTAGACTGCAACTCTGCACATGAAGTTTGGCCAGAGGAGAAGTGGTTGAGCCCAACCGAGCCTGGTTTCTCTCAAGGTTTTTTTTCCTTCACTTTCGTCAATTAGTGAAGCTTGTTCCTAGCCATTGTCGCCACTGGCTTGCTTGGTTTGGGACTTGTGGAGCTGCACATCGATGGATTTACTCTTTAGTGTTTGGACTTTCAGCAGTGAAAATTAAACCACACTGAACTGACCTAAGCTGAACTTTAACTCTGAAAACAGGACTGACACATCCTGATGCCTCTAGAGCAGGGGTCATCAACTATATTTGTCAGAGGGCCAGAGTTTTACTAGACAGTCTTCTCGGGGGCCGGACCCCTAGAAGAAAATCAAATAAAAATCTCATTTTGGCTTAACATTATGTTTAATGTTTATACTTTTTCAATTTCATTACAAAACTGAAGGCATTTGATTTAGGCTCCTATCATCTATACCAAAGTCAACCACTAGGAGCTATAGATATTTTGCCACAACTCAATTAGGCCAAGTCAATAAGGGGAAATGTAACTTCAGCACTGCGAGTAGCCCGTTTCAGCATTGAGATTTGTATTCAAGCCCACTTAACGTTTCATTTGATGTGCGAACATTATTTGTGACCTGTTTTGTTTTGTTACCAGCTTACTTATTTACCATGCTATTTTAAGTTGTGGCAGATTGTTTTTCCTCCTTTATTTTAGTCCTGAGGCAGACATCCCAAGTATCCCAGAAGTTCTGTGAGTCTTCCACAAATAGACTCCCAGATGCCCGCAAATGAATGATAATCTCCCGGAAATTGTGTGTCTTCCTCCCACTCCTCAAATACTTAGCGGACCTCTCTCCACCGTTTCCCTCTTTGCTCCTCATCACACACACGTCGCGCGCACTCCACCTACACCCCACCCGGTCTTCACTTACGCTAAAACCTGTTTGAAACAATAAATGCTTAACGCCGCAGGGTCTGTCTGAGTCTGTCCTCATTTCGAAGTGTAGCCTAAATATAGTCTTAAATGGTGGTTATTCTGACAAGAGACTCAGTTGTTGTTATTTTTAGTTGTGGACCACTATTTTCTTTCTGATCCTCACAATTTTGGAATCCAGTCGCGGGCCAGACTGAATGGCTCAGCGGGCCAGATTTGGCCCGCGGGCAGCCAGTTGAAGATCAGTGCTCTAGAGATTGTGCAGCGCTATTGATGGGATCCAAGACCTGGGAAGAGACTATGCTAACCAGAGGACTTCAAGGACAGCACATACACTTCTTTAAACATGTACACGATGACCTTTATGCTATATAACTGCAGGTTAACCATGTTTACATATAATAACTTTAACTGTTAAAAGCTGTTACTAGTTAAAGTTATTAGAAACTAATAAAGTTATAGTAACTAATAACCTTAACTTTTCCAAATTTGATTGTGGTGCAATAATGTGCACCTTTTGTAAAGCTGCTTTAAAGCAATGATTATTGAAAAGAGCTCTATGCAAATAAACTTGAATTAAACCAAGCGGTAACTTTGCAAATAGTAAGAAATTGTAAGCTATTTTCAAATTTTCCTCTCTACAACATATACACGAGTAGACTCCAACCTCAACATCTCCAAGGAACGCTTTCCCACTTTAGGCCTAAAATGTTCCCATCAGACACACAGCAGTGAGCTAAAGAGCTGTAGCGGAGCATGAACAAACACAAACACACTCAGACCAAAGGGCCAGGAAGTGTGAACAGACCCTCTGGACATGGCAACAAGGCTGGGCAGATAGTTTACGCACATTCGCGCAGGCCAGCTGTCAACAAGGTAACCACAAAGGGGGCCGGTTAGCTTAGAGCATCTGGCCCAAACCCTGCTCTGCATAATTCTAGATTACACGCCAATCGATAAATCAGAGCCAGCAGTGTGGAGTGTGGACGATGGGCCCAAATATAGCCACGGCGCCATACCTGCCAGGGTAAACACAGAGAGTGCCCCGACACAAGCTCTGCCAACCAAAGCTAACAAAGATCAAACCACTGTTTTGCCGACACCGGTCCCGAGACCAAGCCGGACACAAAAACACTGTTGATCAACTTGAAGTGATGGATCGTTATTGCGACCGTTGCGTGCTGAGAGGTCATTGGTCATAGTGGCTGACTGTAGAGCGCGTTCTGCAATCAGCTTTTTGCTTTTACTCAAACTAAACAAAAACCTGAGGTGGAAAAATAAGCGTTTTAGGACGTCACCTAGACCTTGTACCCCGAACACCCCCCCGCACACACACACAGAAAGAGGGGGGGGGTGGGCGGGGGGGGTTTCTCTCTTTGTTTACACATGTCATCCATCTCCACTCCCTCCAGAAAGGCCCTGGAGAGCTGCAGTGATAATTCTCTCACCAAACCCTCACTGACACAAACCAGAAAACAAAAGGAATGCGAGGAGGAGGAAGAGGTTCATCGCAGCGCTTCACTCCCTCTAGTGGACAGCTTAAAAATCTCAAAACTAACAATCATGTTAAAAACTTTAAAGTACACACGAAATCGAAACTAACCATATTGATTTTGTTAGCTCCTATTGCTAGTTTTGTGGTGAACAATTCATTTGTGCATGTCATTAAAGAGCTCCTATTATGGGCTTTTGAGAATGAGCTTCTATGCAGTGTGTAACACAGCACTAAGGGAATGAAAACATCCAGCTAAGGATTAAATCTGAAAGTAGTGTGTTTAAAACTATTGATTCTTTAAAGTAATAGTCAGAGTCGAATAAATGAATCATGTTGGTCCGGATCTTTTGCTTGAACGCATTAACGTCGATGCGGTACCAAATATGTAGTGCCAGATCCGGTAAAATGTGAACGCGCCTTTCCCTTCAGACACTAGCGAAGCGTGGGGGATCACGGGACTGATCATGACGCAAAGATGACGATGACTGACAGATGGAGATTCGACTGCAGGGAATAAAGAGTTAAAGTTCAATTTCACAACACCACCACAGTATAGACTGATTTCACATGGCTGCCATTTTAAACAGCGAAATCGAGGCTGCGGTGGAAAGAAACCCAGAAGTATCGCCTGAGTCACACAGGAATGTTGTGTACCTGGCTGTATATCTTATCAGCGAAGAGAAGACGACACAAATTTATACTTTTACCACCTTCCGAGTGACCCAAAGGTCCGTTCTGAATGAATAGTGAAAATAAAAAGGAATATCGGACGTAATTTTTAGCTAAGTTGATGTCTAATATGCTTATATTGTTTAAATTAAACTGAACTGCATGATATTAAAGCGATGTTTACACCATATCTGCATTAGAAATCACGGCAACAGCTGGAGGTTTGTAGTACACAGCATGTTAATGCAATGTTTACAGTGCTGATCCTATACTTTCGGGTTTTTTCCCACCCTTCGTGTTTTAAAATGGCAGCCGCGTGAAATAAGCGTACAGTCAACCTAGTGCTGTGTTTGTTTCTGTAATTTTTCAGATTTTTGATACAATAGCCTATGCTGCAGGGTTTGGTCGGCCGTTTGCTATTAAAGGAAAGAGCAGCAAGGACTATGTATGAGACTTTGTCAGACTTCGACAGGAACTTTGTCAGTAACTGTTACAGCTCATATGGACCAGTTTCTTCATAACATGCAAGTGAACTTAAAATGTTGCCTCGTTCTCTGTCGTTTGCAAAATATGTATTTAATAGTGTGTGATAACTTAGTTAGATAATGCTTACACAGCACTTATAATGTGAGAGCATGTTTTTGGCTAAGGGCAACTAACCTATATTCAAGTATACAGATATTTGATACTAATTTTGACTTTTCTGTTTTTCCAAAATTTTTCCAGGCCTGGGAAATGCCATGTCAAAATTCCATAACTTTCAGAGAAAAGCCCACAGACTTTTCTTGACACATTACCTCTGTTAGACTTTAATAATTCATTATTTGGTATGATAATTGTTAGTTTTGCTAATCTTTTTTTATTGTTGTTGTTGTTGTAGCTGTTACCTGCTCTAATTTTTTGTTTTAATTTAGTGTTTCATCACATTTTTAAATGTAATTTTTTTGTGCATCATTTCGGGACATAATTGTTTTTATTTATTACCCTCAATCTCTGCAACTATCTTATGGCTCGTTTCCACTGAGTGGTACAGTACGGTACGGTTCGGGTCGGTATGGGTCACCTTTATCAGGCTTGCGTTTCCACTACAAAGGGTACCCTTTTGGTGGGTGTGGTGTACTACAGAGAGTTTCAGTCGACGTCATTCTCCCTCGAATAGATGTCTACAGTAAAGCTGTACAGGTCGTTCACATTATATGAGAAGCTCTTCTAACAAAACAGAAGCTTTAAACATATTAATACTTGTTTATAAATGTTTTTTACTAACATTTCTATGAACATGATTTGATTATAACTGCAGATCAATGACAGTATGACAGTGTTACAGCCTACTGTAACGTCTGCAATTATATAAAATAAATAAATAAATGCAACATATATGAACACATACAGACCCTTACAGTCTCCGATATGTTACCAATTACAGATAAACTACACACAGCATACATTAAGTCCTTATTTGAGTTCAAAAACAACACGCAACATATACAGTAGCCCACAGTCAGAGCTAACCTCTCATCTGTGTCTTTAATCTTCACCAGCACATGTAGCCTCTGTTAGAGAGTAAATCCGTCATTCCGAGTTCATAATAGTCCAAAAGGTGATGATAAACATGGCAGTTTGTTCATGATTTGTTCATGGCAGATTGTTCAGGTTGCTGAAACTATTTGCTCCTGTGTTTTGTTGGCTTTCTCCTTTTTTCTGCGCTTCACTCTCGCGTTTGTCCTTTTCTTTCTGAATGGATCAGATGTCGAAGACGCTTCATTAAATCACACACGTTATTACCATCAGCTCAAGAAGTTCGTTATATCAAATCTAGACGTGATCGCGAACTCCCTGAAGAAAACGAAAACCGCTCGCACTTTTAGGCTTTAAGACAGCCTCGTAAAACAACAACAGGACACGACAGATTCTTGGCTTTGTGGCTGTTCATCAAGACAACGACAAGTTTTGTTTTGAGCCCAAGTCATCCATGGATCGTTATTATATGCATATAGTTGTCTCGGCTGTGTATTTAAAAACATGGCATCTCCATTATTTTGATTCTGGCTAGCTCCACGAGATTGTGACGTATCCCTGTAAACCAATCAGCGTTCAGCTGCACATGTAGCTCCACCTTTTGGTACCCTTTCTCGTCTTTGGTACCCTTTCGAAAGGGTGCCGAAAAAGTTGTACGGTACGGTTCGGTACGCTTTTGACAGTGGAAACGGCCATAAAAGCGTAACGAACCAAACCGTACCACTCAGTGGAAACAGGCCATTTATGTAACATCAAAATAAGAAATGTTTTGACAAAAATTGTGACAATCATACCATGTATGGGGGGGGGTGTATTTTATATTATTATTGTTATTATTATTTTTCTTTTGCCAATTGTTTAAAAAGGCGATGCAGTGGCGCAGTAGGTAGTGCTGTCACCACAGCAAGAAGGTCGCTGGTTCGAGCCTCGGCTGGGTCAGTTGGCGTTTCTGTGTGGAGTTTGCATGTTCTCCCTGTGTTCGCGTGGGTTTCCTTTGGGTGCTTTGGTTTCCCCCACAGTCCAAAGACATGCAGTACAGGTGATTTGGGTAGGCTAAATTGTCTGTAGTGTATGAATGTGAATGGGTATGTATGGATGTTTCCCAAAGATGGGTTGCAGCTGGAAGGGCATCCGCTGCGTAAAACATGTGCTGGATAAGTTGGCGGTCCATTCCGCTGTGGCGACCCTGGATTAATAAAGGGACTAAGCCGAAAAGAAAATGAATGAATGAATGATAATTGTTTAAAAAATGTCCCGATACTCTTTGTATTCCTATATTCTACATAATGTTATGTGTATTTTCAATGAACATACTTCTTAAAATAAATTCCATTAATTATCCAGGTTTTCCATGACCATATGAACACTGAATACCAAAGAATGAAACAATTAAATGCACTTGAAGTCACTTGAAGAGATGACATTTTTTTGTAGCTTATGCAACCAAATCATTCACAGTTTTGAGGCCTGTATATTAAACCACTCAGAATAAAGGTAAAGTGTTGTTGAAGATGTATGTGCGCAATGTATAAAAAGTTAGAGCATTGCTCGTACCCGACACTCCACCACGCTCTGGTCAGATTCACAGGTGACATAGATCTCGTCCACTGCTCTCCGCAGGTTATCAAACAGAAAGGCCCAGTATCGAGCCCTGAGGTCCACCTTTCGCAGTTGTCTAGTCTTAGTGGGACTCTTCTCAGGTCCTTTGTCCAATATCGACCCTGGACCATTTTTGCAGTCCAACCCCGAGTTCTGTGAAGAGCAGAGATTAAAATCAACATTACAAATGTTTATAGGTGCAGTATTTGTGCACACTTAAATCCCATTTTGCTATAATACTTATGGTCTAATAGTTCATGTATTCACTATGTGCTGCTTATATAAATACTGAGGTAAACTTATGGAAGGATTCAAATAAACCCAATGAATGTAAGGCTGCATTGAAATGACTCTACCTCCCCCTAGTGGTTACTAGGAGTAAAAGCTTTTTAATTATCCTTTTAAAACTGCCTGATTACACGATCATTTTATTTGAATTTAAATAATTTAGAACTGATTACTCATGTGTGTTATTGCCCAGACATGCACGTTTCAGGTTATTCAAATCCTAGCTTAACAAATCTAACATTTTATAATCGTCAATCACTCCAGGATTAAAAACATTCAGAATATCCTCTTGCACGTGATTCCCACCTGCTTTTTGTTCCTGTGGAGGCCGGAGTTGATTCGCTGAGCTCTCGCGTTGCTGTTACCATGACTCTTTGATTTCGCTGAATGCAAACAAAAGAATACAGCACAATTAGAAAGCGGATAAACATTAAAACATGCTGTACATCAGGGGTGTCCAAATTCGATCCTGGAGGGCCAGTGTCCTGCATATTTTAGTTTCAACCCCAATTAAACACACCTGAACCAGCTAATCAAGCTCTTTCTAGGTGTACTAGAAACTTCAAGAGAGGTGTGTTGTAGGATGTTGGAGCTAAACTGTGCAGGACACCGGCCCTCCAGGACCGAGTTTGGACACCCCTGCTGTATATGATGCAAAAATCCCACCTCTCAATTTCAAATGAATGACGTATTTCAAAAGCATTTACTGTAAAACTGTCTGTACTTTCAGATTTGAAAACTAAATTTTCGATGAAATCCTTTACCTATAGGCTAGTCATATTTTTATTACATAATTGAAAATCTATATGGGACTGTTTTTTTAAATTGATGTTATTCACAACATATTTTATATATTATAAAAAAAAGGTCTCTTTATTAATTTATTTTATATAGTATTACATAGAAGTCTAATGAAGGTAAAAACATGTAGTCGTTTGTATAATACGCATAATTGTCAATACAGTTGCATATATACACCCTGAAAAAAAATTTGTACATAACAGTTAAATGACTGTATATTTTAATGGATTATTTCCATACTACATGGGTTATGGGTGTTTTCCATTTAAATACATTTTTGAGTTGCATTATGGGACCCGGATCGCAGCTCAGAAAACGTTTGATGGACACAGGACATAGTTATTCTTCTGTTTTGCCTTGGTAAGTACTGCTAATAAAAAAATATTACAATATTTCAGTTAAAAGACTGCTTTCTTTAGCTTTTTATCATTACTTTAAATGATTATTGTCTTGTCTGAACCGCCCATGCAAAGTACAACAATGAATTAAGTTTGATATTGTTAATAAAAATCAAAATTTTTTCCTTAAGGTCAAGCTGAACTATGAGTGATTAAATGTGATACAAACAAGCATTTACCTAATGTTATATATATATATATATATATGTATTAGAATTATTCTAGATATAGTCAGAACTATTAGCCCCCCTTGGAATTTATTATTATTATTTTTTTATATTTCCCAAATTATATTTAACAGAACAAGGAAATGTTCACAGTATGTCTGAAAATATTTTGTCTTCTGGAGAAAGTCTTATTTGTTTAATTTCAGCTAAAATAAAAGCAGTTTTTAATTTTTTAAATAACATTTTAAGGTCAAAATTATTAGCCCCTTTATTCACCTATAGCGCATGTGTTTGGACTGTGAGGGAAACCGGAGCAGCCGGAGGAAACCCGCGCCAACATGTGAAGAACATGCAAACTCCACACAGAAATGACAACAGCCGGGGCTCGACCCAGTGACCTTCTTGCAGTGAGACGACAATGCTAACCACTGAGCCACAGTGTTTAAGTTACTAAAACGTTTATCATTTGTATGTTTTTTTAAGGCATGCGACTGTGTGAGCATTTCAAGCTAGTTTAAAGCACTAAGGCACAAGAGTTGATGTGCATTCAGACATGTTTTAATAATCATAAAATGTTTGTAAGATTGATTAATTGTATTTATGCATATATACACCGAATACTTTATAGTGTTATTTTTACATTTGCTTATTCCATTTCTGCCTGAATACTGTTAGACTGCCAGAAAACCATAAAATACTGTTTATTTTAAATGCATCTTTGTTCCACTGTGTTTATCAATGCTTGTGATTGGTTTATTATATTGTATGTAGATGCACTCCACTACAAAACCGCCTCAATCACTCTAAAACGACAGATTCTTTCTAAATAGAGCCATTCACTTCATCTGGTGAAGGTTTACTCCAAAAAAATTGTAATAGAATAAAATGTAAAATATTCATTCATTCATTTTCCTTATGAAATGGAAAGAGCTTAGTCTCTTTATTAATCAGGAGTCACCACAGCAGAATGAACCGCCAACATATCCAGCATATGTTTTACACAGCAGATGTCCTTCCAGGTGTAACCAGTACTGGGAAACATCCATACACATTCATACACTACGGACAATTTAGTTTCTTTCAGCCAATTTAGTTTCATCAACTCCCCTATAGCAAATGTCTTTGGACTGTGGGGGAAACTGGAGCATCCGGAGGAAACCCCCACGCCAACAAGGGGAAAACATGCTAACTCCACACAGAAATATACACACACACACACACACACACACACACCCACACATACACACATATATAGTATTACTGATCATATAAATGTAGCCTTGGACTTCTTTCAAAGCGTTAATGCTTTAAAAAATATTTTTATAACAAAAAATATATATTTATAATTTTTTCAACATGATCATGAAGTACCATTCATGGCATTTTATTCACCATAAAAGCCATCGTTCACCCAGTGCTTACATTCATTAAGTGTCAGAACTGATCTGGAATCAGGCCTGTATTGTGTGTGCACTAAAAGAAGAGGATCAGCTTCCTCTAGTCATCTAGGATCAGCTCCCTCTAGTCAATATAATCCTCTTTATCAGGATATGAGGGTCAAAACTGACTCTCAATCAGCACTTCTAAGCATTAAGTGCACACTTGGAGTTCTGCAGCCTCTGATCCAGAAACAGTGGATGAATGCGGGCACTGGCGAGTGCCGTTTGCTGGGACATTACACAAACTGCAGTCCTAAAACTAACAAAAGACTCCTGCAGTGACCTGTCAGAGCTGACGCTCAAGCAGGATCTGGGTCAGCTTAAATGCACACACAAACACAGAGACACACACATACATACATAGACAAGCACAAAAACACTCACAAGCACAGTTGTGCACACAGACACACAACAAGTGCACACAAACAACGACACAGACAAACACATAAACATAGACAAGCACAAAAAGATAAAACAAATACACTGATATGTGCATGCGCGCACGCACACACACACACACACACACACACACACACACACACACACGCACACAAATATGCACAAACACACATAAGCACAGAAACGCACAAACACACAAACACATACATAAACACAGGCAAACAAGCACACACAGACACACACAAACATACTGTACATGCACAAACACACAAACATACACACACAAACATACACTAATGCAGGCACAGACACACACACACACACAAGTACGTACACACACATGCAAGTGCACACACACAAATACATATACATAGACAAGCACATAAAAGCACACAAATACACATTACACATGCAAACAAACACACACAGGCACACACAAACATAAACAAGCTCTCAGAGAAACAAACACACATGTACATGCACATACATAAACCAACACACACAAACAAACACACTAGCACACACAAACATACATAAACACACAGGCACACACAAACATAAACAAGCACTACAAGCACTCAGAGAAACAAACACACATGTACATGCACATAGATAAAAAAACACACACAAACAAACACACTGGCACACACAAACATACACGCTTAAACATACACAAACACACAGGCACACACAAACATACTGTATATGCACACAAATACATACACAAGCACAAACATGCAAGCACACAAACACAACTAAACATGCATAAACACAAACATAAATAGAGGCACACAAACGCGTGCACACACGCACACACACACACACACACACACGCACACACACACACACACACAAATTTACACATAAACATACTATACACGCACAAACATACAAAGACACACAAACACACATTCACACACAAACACACATGCACAAACACAGACATTCACAAACACACACAAACACACAGACACACACAAATTTACACATTAACATAGTATACACGCACAAACATACAAAGACACACAAAAACACACAAACACACATGCACAAACATACAAAGACGCACAAACACACATCCACACACAAACACACATGCACAAACAAACAGACATATACAAACACACAGACACACACAAATATAAACAAGCACTCAGAGAAACAAACACACATGTACATGCTCATACATAAACAAACACACACAAACAAACACACACACACACACACAAACATACATGCGCAAACACACAGCACACACAAACATACACTCACAAAGACAAACATACA
>CAIGQZ010033189.1:2488869-2503433 GCA_903798205.1 Danio tinwini
AACACACAGCACACACAAACATACACTCACAAAGACAAACATACAGACACAAACACACACAAAGATTCACACACAGACAAACATACAGACACAAACACACACAAAGATACACACACAGACAAACACACAGGAAGACACACACACACACACACACTGTGACAAAGAGGGCACTGTAAGTCCAGGTACAGAAGAGGGACGACAGATTCTGAACACTTGTTCATCGCCCACATTTGCTTTGCTAATGGCCGCTCTTTAGAAAGCTGGACGCATTTTAAACAGAGCCTGATGGGTGACAAGACACGTAGGAGTGTTTATGACTGCAAGAAAGAGCAATGAATCATCTAAATGTCATTTATTCACATTGTCTAGTTCTCCTTTTTTGGAACAAACGATTGAACAAATACATAATTGAATAAATACATAAATACTACATAAATAGTACATATAGTCCATACATACAATTACCAAGAACACATTGAGCCAATACAGTATTTAGCAATAGCATTTACAGACCGGACCTACTGCACCCAATTCGGTCTGAGCTAGGATTGAACTGGCGATTCTTTGCATGGGAGTCGGTTGCTCTAACAAGAAGGCTAAAGACCATGGCCTCTAGTGACTGTTGCTAGAGCACCTTTAGAGGCCAGAGGAGTGAGGTTTACCTGTATAGCACTTCACTAGCTGGTGTCTGTTACACTCATCCCCCTAAACCTCACTCCTATCCTGGACGAGCCCCCACGTGTAACCCAGCGGTCCTACAGCACCCAACTTGCTCTGAGATGGGATCGAACCGGCGATTCTTTGTATGCAAGTCAGTTGCTCTAACAAGGAGGCTAAAGACCATGACATCTAGCGACTGTCGCTAGAGCACCTTTAGAGGTCAGAGGAGTGAGGTTTAGCTAGCTAGCCTCCGTTACATAAGATTGACACCCGGTGGATGAACTAGTTTAAATTCAAACCACTTTTTCACCCGGCCACTCCTCTGACAACTCCACGCACATGCAGGTTGCCAGACTGATAGCAAGCATGCCTGACTATCGAGCCTACAGCACAGGACATAAGTAATCTTTTCCATGTTAAAGGAGAATTTGTCCAAACAGTCACCTGAAATTTCTATTTTTGTTTCTCGCAGCTGAACAACAGCATAAACTACTATGACAATTATCACCTCAGGTACTGATTATGTGCTTTATTCAGTGTTAAATACCACCAGTGAACGCAGCAGCAGATAGTTTACCACAGATCGGAAAAATAAAACTTATTTGAAAACGAACGTTAGAAAATGTTTTTTATATTTATACGGTGGCGCAGTGGGTAGCGCTGTCACCTCACAGCAAGAAGGTCGCTGGTTCGAGCCTCGGCTGGGTCAGTTGGCATTTCTGTGTGGAGTTTGCATGTTCTCCCCGTGTTGGTGCAGGTTTCTTCCGGGTGCTCCGATTTCCCCCAGTCCAAACACATGCGCTATAGGTGAATTGGGTAGGCTAAATTGTCCGTAGTGTATGTGTATGAATGAGTGTGTATGGATGTTTCCCAGTAATGGGTTTCAGCTGGAATGGCATCTGCTGTGTAAAACATATGCTGGATAAGTTGGCGGTTCATTCCGCTGTGGCGACCCCTGATTAATAAAGGGACTAAAGGCTGATTTATACTTCTGCTATGGCGCAGCCTACGCGTGGACACATAGCCCCTCGCTGTGGCCATCGGTGACATTGGCGTGCACCTCTCAAAAAATTTCATGCGTACGCGTAGCGCAAGCTCTGTGATTGGTCGGCTTGGTAGCGCTGACGAGTCTGGGCAAGTGAGTAGTCCCGTGAAGGAGCTCCGGATGGAGACTGTTGTTTTGTGTTTACTTTATGATTAAAGCTGTTGCACGTTCGCCGGTTCCCGCCTCAAAATGAGCCAATTTGAGCCACTTGTGCATTAAAGGAAGTGTTCAGAAAAAACAAAACACCAGCGAAGAAACTTGACACAGAGAAACATAAACACCTACTGCCAACTAGCATTTCGGAAGTGTATTGCAGAGAAACAGAAACAGCGCGCAGAAGTATAAATGCACAGCTACGCGCGAGGCTTGCGCCGTGGGTCACGCCGATCACTTGACGCAGAAGTATAAACCAGGCTTAAGCCAAAAAGAAAATGAATGAATGAATATTGGAATAGTTTTGAATTGTCAATTAACATGAATGATTATTTTCAATTAAATTTTACCTTAATATCTAAATTTGCTTTTTTGCTGTTTTTTTAAACAGATATTATTAAAGTCTTGGTGAACCAAAGTCCTTTGCAGAGACTTGAATTTCAGTATGTTGAAACAGCAGTGTTTATTTCTGCTTTGTAACTGCATTTTAATTCATTATAATTTGGCTAAATAACAACTCCTAATTGTCAACAAAGAAATGAATTGCAAACCCTCTCTTGTGTGTTCTGTAATTGGCTGTTTGCTACACGTCAGCAATCAATTATATATATCTGTCTGTGTCTGTGTGTGTGTGTGTGTGTGTGTGTGTGTGTGTGTGTGTGTGTGTCTGTCTGTCTGTCTGTCTGTGTGTGTGTGTGTGTGTGTGTGTGTGTGTGTGTGTGTGTGTGTGTGTGTGTGTGTGTGTGTGTGTGTGTGTGTGTGTGTGTGAGACTGAATTGGATCAAACCTTCTTCCTCTTTGCTCTCCACTGGGACACTCCATGCAATGAGGTTTCGAGCGGCCCGTCCTTCCTCCGCCACAATCTTCCTCACCTTATCATGGCTGTTGGAGCGCTGGAACGAGGCCTGCAGCAAAAATATACAGAGGGGGAAATAAGTATTGAACACGCCACAATTTTTCTCAGAAAACAGATTTCTAAAGGTGCTTCTATATGAAATTATTAATATAAATATAAAACCCAACCTTTTATCAAGCCATATGCCCAAATATTTATAACCGTTTACTCTTTTAATACATTCCCCCTCCAGGGTTAAGATTGGTGAAACCAGAGAAATCGTCTCTCGAATCATTCAAATCACATGTATGAAAGCATTTAGGCTTTCCTGTAAAATATAATGATGATGGAAAAAGCTGTGGTGGGTTATTCGGGATGTGGTGGGTTTCTTAGGTTATTAAAAGTGTTTTCTGTCACTACTTGTTTAGCCTGCATTAATGCATTCAGTGTCAGCTGCACAATTAATCATTAAAAGGTCGAGATCTGAACACCCACAAATGATAAATGATAGTGAGTTGCATATGTTTATTAATCCATCGAATCGCTGCATTCAAATTTTGTGTCGAGGGAGGGAAAGAGGAAAGGTTTTGCAGATATGGGAGTTTCCATTTGGGCACGTGCTAATTTTCACAGAGACGAGGTAAACAGTGTTGCCAGATTGGGCAGTTTTGAATCCGATTGTGCGGGTAAAAAATCAGCTAAATCTGGCAACACTGGAGGCAAAACAAACACACAGACACAGGGGAGAAAGACAGTGACTGTGTTTACATGGACATCAGTAATCAAATTATTTGCCAAATTATTAATTTGTCGACTCTAACTGCAGTTTGGCACTTTCACTTTTTATTCAGGAGCATTTCCTGCATGTCCCCTTATGACAAATGAAAGAAACTGCTGGAGAGTGAAGTTTTAATGGTATGTTTGATACTGCATGGCATATGGAAGAAAAAAATCCTCCGCATTTCTCTGTAACTTAGATGCACTTGGTAGGTAGCGTCAGAAAGCCGTGTGTGTATAGACTATCCTGTCACAAAATCCTACACGACAGTAATAGTTTGATTGTGGTGTTTACATGTTTACACTCGGAGAGCAGCATTTACAGCGGATCTTTCAGTCCAAGATACGAAGATTGGACTTGGAAAGATACGAACTAACTTTGCCATCTAAATAAACAAACAAAGGGCACTGATCTCACACACACTTACCAAATCTGTAGACACAGGACAATCTATACAAACTGAAACTGCGTCTTTTTTTAAAAGGAGACGAGCGGCAAATCCGGATTTCATCATTTTCAGATGCGAAAAGCTCTCGGGTAAAAATGTTCCTTACAAACGCATTTCTGTCGCATGCACACGTGAGTCCAGCTGCGCTCTCATAGCGGGAAAATAAAAACAAAACCTTTGTTGCAGCACATTAATAAACGCAACACTGAAGACCCGTGACTCCAAATTCTTGTTCTTTTACTTGTTTTGGCAACACAACGTGGCGTCTCTGTGGTCTGAACACTGTAACAGGTAAACAGTCTTCAAAGCTATCATGCATATTAATGAAGTTGCACCGCATACACAATAGAGCGCGCTGATTGGTTTGAACCAAGTCTTTCTCATGAATTACTGCCGCACTCGCAGATACAGACATCCACTCTCCACGCTGTAATACACAAGTATCTAATCGCCGTGACGCAGCTTCAAAAATTCGTTTCAAACCGGAAGAACGAATTTGCTCAAAATAATGCAAAAACAACAAATTTTCACTTGTTAGTGCAATAAATGTGTCCTAATAGTGTTTATAGCAGCGTGGGACACATACATGACTGTCAACAGCTCAAAACATGTGTTTTGGTGTTTCATGACCCTTTAAAACCAAACGTTTGTTGCAGTACTGCTTTTTTTATAAATGGAAAGCAAATTACATTTGTCTCCTCCCCTTTTTGGCTGATCCGAAAAATGGTCCGATCCATGACTAAAAGCATAATGTGATCCGAACTGTGAGATTTGTGATCCGCTACACTTTCACACACTGCGACATCAGCGCTAAAACGTTATAATGTGCAGCCCTAGTCTAAAAAATTAGCCATTCTGTATAGTGAATTACACAGCTTTGATACATTACCCAACACAATTCTCTAAAAAGAATATTACAATGCTGCAAATAGCTAATTATTTAGTTGCTCACTGGCCATATGCCACTGTTATGCAAACGCAAATCTGTTCCGTCTGTCGCATTCCCTTACAGAGAGGAATATTTCATAAGCATCGCCGGTTTTTACACATGCATAAACAGCGTACTGTCCTCTCCTGCAACTATCTCATGTCCTCGGGGGTTTAAATACACAACTGACCTACTTAGCCAATGACAACAGCCTTCATTACACGCTTTACTCTCTAGAGGTCTGGAAATAAGAATGAGTGAAGCTTTGTGATTGCGAAACAAATGGATAAAATGACAGCGAGACGCGCAAGAAAATTAACTTGTTGCCTGTCAGCATGGTGTTTGGATGGTAAATATTTACTCTGGGTTTCCCAGGTTTCTGACAGCAGACTGGCAATTAAAGGTCAGAGTCAATGCAACACTCAGTTCAAGGGATAGTTCACCCAAAAATTATAATTCTGTCATCGTTTACTCATTCTCCACTTATTCCAATCCTGATTGAGTTTGTTTCTTCTGTTGAACCCAAAGGATGATATTTTGAAGAATTCTCAAAAATAGTCATTGATTCCATAGTATTTTTGCTCCTACAATGGATGCCAGGTGTCCAGCTTTCTTCAAAATATCTTCTTCTGTGCTCAACAGAAGAAAAAAAACATCAAACATTTACATTCAAATGTCAAAGTTACCTTGAAGTTGCTGTTTTTGGTATTGTATATAAAAAACTATTTGTCAAAAAGTGAATTGGACTGCATTGCCTTCTCTTTTGGCAAGACACTTGATTTTAATCAATTGGAAACAATCATTTCCCCCTTTCTTTTAAAACAGTGGGCCATTGATGCACTGCATTTCCTTAGTCTGGAAAAAATAAGGTCCAAGTTCACTACCATCCATTCATAAATTACTTTTAAAGCCAAACATAAATGTAAATGGACAAAAAGCTGCTGATGCTGTCAGGTTTTGCTTGTATTGTACTTTTTTTGTCTTTGTTGATATGTACACAATGTTAAAGCACTATGTTTATATATATATTGTGTTGTTAGTTATGTTGAGTAATGAATGTATGTTTTTTTTTACTTTTTTAATAAACAAAAAGAAAAAAAGGGGGAAAAAAACACTGTAAAGATATGCAAAGTTGAAGTTTTCACCAAAATAGCAAAAACCTCTCTAAGGGGCCGACCACACCAAATGTGCTTTTTGTGTTGAGAGTAGGGTTGGGCGATGTTGACCAATTTGGCATCGTACGATGTCTAAAGTGAAACATCGCGATGAACGATGGCATCGTAGGCGTCGGTGAATTCAATATTTATGAACAATTTTTTAATTCATAACGAACTAATTATTTGTAGCCTACCGTTTCAACTACCTGACCTGCATGGTCTTTGTTTTACCCATAACCAAACCATAAATAAAAAAAGATAAGTTACACACAAATTGCCACCTGTCAATCACTTTTTTCCATGGGACTCTGGCATGAGTAGGCAGAGTGATCGGTGCCGTTATAACAGCGTTGACAAACTTGGTTGGTAAAAAAAGGTGCACAACCAACAGTATGAGGCTTTCGCTAAAATTACTCAGTACACGTGTGAAAGCAAAAGATTGAAGCAGTGTACTGATGCTGGGACACGTTACCTGATAGATTCAAAAGACCGAAGAGTCATTAGATAGAGACTAGATTAATTAAATATCATGTTCAACAACTATAGTGATCCTTAATAAACTGTCCGACGTGCACTGCTCTCTGGGGTTTTGTGCTCAAAGCACCCGCTAACTGCTGGAGCACAGACAGCACGTTCAGTGTGATCGGCCTCTAATTTTTTTGTAGTGTCATCAGAAATGACGATATTTCGATAAGTATCAGTATTGGATTATTTAAAAACTATATAATCTTGCTTTTGATTTGTATTGGTTTGTATTTTGCTTTGCTGCAGAGCAGTGCTAAGTGAACGTGCTAGTATAATTACACTAATCCTTGCAGTATCGAAAATGGTACTGAATATCGATATTTTTCAAGGTATCGTATCGAAGTTAGATTAGTTGTTTGTGTAGGCTTGTATTTCACAGTACTATAAAAACACTTAAATGTGCCTGTCAACTTTTTATTTGATTTACCAATGTCGCACAAGTGGGGCAGCACGGTGGCTTAGTGGAAAGCACTGTTGCCTTACAGCAAGAAGGTCGCTGGTTCGAGTCCCGGCTGGGCCAGTTGGCATTTCTGTGTGGAGTTTGCATGTTCTCCTCACATTCGCATGGGTTTCCTCTGGGTGCTCCGGTTTCCCCCACAGTCCAAAGACATGCGCTATAGGCGAATTGAATGAACTATATTGGCCGTAGTGTATAAATGTGTGTGTAAATGAGTGTGTATGGGTGTTTGCCAGTACTGGGTTGCGGACAGAAGGGCATCTGTATCTTAACACTGTTAAACAATAAAGTGCTGTTTATTTTATAGTTTTTAATTGTTCTGTTGTTTTCATACGTGCTTTAACTTGTTTATTTTATATATTTTTGGATAATTTTCTATATTTTATGCACACTCGCCTACAAAATCCTCAGCAAAGTTAATCTCCCAATCAAAGTAAAATAATGAGTTCTTTCCAAATAGAGTTACTAAAGTTATCTTGTGAAATTATATTCATGTCGCAATATAATTTTGTTCCAATATCATGCAGCCCAATTGCAACTCATCCTTTTGACTGGTAGTTCTTTTGAGTTGTACAGTTAAATTCTCAGAACTACTACAAAGTATGCTGTATACTGTAAACTTTCAAACTTTTTGGTCACATTCATAACTCACGTTTATTTCCCTGAATTAAAATATAAAACACATTTACAGGTTTTGTTCTGACCCCTTCACTCTGTGGCTACACACAGATGTTTCATGGCACTGTTAACATGTACACTGACTGTGAATATCTGTTTTAAGTTTTTACTGCAAATGTCACATCCATAGTGCTAGAACTGCTGACTTGAGCAAATAGTAAGTTAATGTTTTGAGGTGAATTATGCCTTTAAGAAGAGTATAGTGTAGAGTGTTTACAATTTAGCACTTGTTGATACAAAATAGTAAAGTAAATGTGAAAAGGGAGGCATCTGATCTCAGGTCAGTGCTTCATGTACGCATGAGACTTATCAAGTTAATCACCTAATCACCTGCAGGCCCCTTGACACCCGAGGTCACAAGGGTTAGATCTAAAGCTGTGCAATATGACTATTTATACAAATATATACACACATACATACAAATATATATTCACTCGCCTGTGAATTTTAGTTTTCTTTTTCAAATATTTCCCAAATGAGGTTTAACGGAGCAAGAAGTTTTTCACAGTGTTTCCTTGAATATTTTTTTGTTCTGGAGATAGTCTAATTTGCTTTATTTCAGCTAGAATAAAAGAAGTTTTCAATTCTTTTAAAACCATTTTAAGGTCAATATTATTACCCCCCCTTAAGAAATATGTTTTTGATTGTCTACAGAACAAAGCATCGTTATACAATGATCCCAAGGTTCTCATAATCCTGGACCAGGCCGTATCCTGAGCAGCTGCTGTGGTGGTCATGGTGGAGTAAAGAGCATGAGACTGATTCCTGTGACGCTCCAGGAACAGGCGAGTCTTCAATAAGGTCCAGCATTCTTCAGCCTCCAGCACCTAGACTGCCGCTCTGCACAAGACATTTGGCCATAGGAGAAATGGTCATGCCCAACTGATCCTGGTTTCTCTCGAGGTTATTTAAGTTTATTCTTCACAAGTTTTTTCCTTGCCACTGTCGCCACTGGCTTGCATGGTTCGGAATCTGCAGCGCTGCGCATCGATGGACTTGCTCTTTAGTGTTTGGACTCTCAGTAGTGATTATTAAATCATACTGAACTGAGCTAAACTGAACTGACACGGTTTTTGAATTCACTATAATCTTCTATGTGAAGCTGCTTTGACACAATCTACATTGTAAAAGCGCTATAAAAATTCAAGTAAATTGAATTTGCCTAATGACCCTATAACTTGCCTAATTAACCTAGTTAAGCCTTTAAATGTCACTTTAAGCTGAATACTAGTATGTATATGAGAATATACATGAGTGCAATATTACATGCCATTATGGGGAAACAGAAAGTTACAATTTTGAAACTACAATGTTTACATTTTAAACTTTATTTAGCGATATTTTAAAGTTGAGCCTATAATCATTAGCTCTTGAAAAGGGAGTTGAGTTTTATTTTTCATTTATGTCTAATATTTCTACATTCTTAATCAAATATTTGCTCTGAACTTATGAATAATATTAGAAATATGATCACAAGTGAATGAGCAGACTTTCAAGTAAATATCTTAAAATGTAAAAAATAAGAAAGTAAATGGCCCTTTCCATGCGGTCAATGCAAATATAATTGATTGAATTTACGGAAAAGGTACTTTATTTCATAACATATAAATTCTTATCAGGATATGAGATGACTTATACACTACCTGACAAAAGTCTTGCCGTTGATCCCAATTGTACAAGCAAAAAATAATGACTTCACTTCTTGTTGATTATTTGGAAAAGTGGCAGAAGGTAGATTTTTCCATTGAATCATCTGTTGAACTGCATCCCAATCATCACAAATACTGCAGAAGACCTACTGGAACCCACGTGGACCCAAGATTCTCACAGATATCAGTCAAGTTTGGTGAAGGAAAAATCATGGTTTGGGGTTACACACAGTATGGGGGCGTGCAAGAGATCTGCAGAGTGAATGGCAACATCAACAGCCTGAAGTATCAAAACATTTGTGCTGTACGTTACATTGCAAACCACAGGAGAGGACAAATTCTTCAGCAGGATAGCGCTCCTTCTCATACTTCCACATCAAAGTTCCTGAAAGCAAAGAAGGTCAAGGTGCTTCAGGATTGGCCAGCCCAGTCACCAGACATGAACATTATTGAGCATGTCTGGGGTAAGATGAAGGAAGAGGCATTGAAGATGAATCCAACGGATCTTGATGAACTCTGGGAGTCCTGCAAGAACGCTTTCTTTGTCATTCCAGATGACTTTATTAATAAGTGATTTGAGTCATTGCAGAGATGTATGGATGCAGTCCTCCAAGCTCATGGGAGTCAGACACAATAGACACAGTCAGCTTTAGTTTTCCACTGCAGCATGACGTTATATTGTATACTGGACATTATTACTGTTAAGTGCCAAGACTTTTGTCTAAGCAAAGTCAGACCTTACTGCCCTAATTAAATATTAAGGCATGATCATATTTTATTTTGGTAAAATAAGCATAATCTAGAGGCCGTTGCCTTTCATATAAGCCATTTCTAATACCAAATAATCAACTAGAAGTCAAGTTATTATTTGATGTTCCTAAAACTTGGATAGGCGACAAGACTTTTGTCAGGTAGTGTATCATGATATGAGACATAAGACCTACAAAACTATTCAGAACTGCAAAATGACTAAATCAAGCTGGAAAGAACCACTTTCAGGACAAATAATAGCACAGAGAGCTGGACGCCACTGCAGGGATAGTGTTTCAAGTGCATCTAAATGCAGAAGCGTGAAGAAATGAATGATGGGAAGAGGACAGAAGGTACGTACAGAGTAGAAGTAGAGTCTGTAAGCAGGTTCCTCGTCCATATCGGGCCCTGACATGCGACCGAATTTGCTTAAGGCAACCTGTTCATCCCCTTAACCGGCATCTCCCCTGCACAAACAGCCCGACGTCGTCATTTTGACAGCAGGACCAAAAATAGCCCCCGTGCTCGAGCTGCGAACTAGCCGAGTCGATGTGTCTGCTAATCAGCTGGACGGATTTCTTTCTCTGGCGATCCGGATTTGTGTTTGTCAGACTCTGCAGCAGATTGCCTGTGCCGCTGCTGCTTTAGTTGTGTGGCTTAGTCTCCATCCATACACAGCCTGGCAGAGTATCGTGCCACACTCTTCTCTTCTCTCTCTCTCTGTGCAGTCATGTGCACATGGCAGGCCGCCCACTCGTCCGGCATGTGCTGGAGGCGGCAGAGCTGTGCGTGTGCGTGTGTGTGTGTGTGTGTGTGTGTGTGTGTGTCAGCATTAGACATGCCGCAGACTCAGCGTCCAATTGGAGCTCAGTGGCGTGGAACTCACACAGATGTAAATAGAGACGCACGCATGAGATGTGGAACAGACAGAGCCGCGAGGATGGCAGCACACAAAAATGCACGCAGCCAGAAGACAATGCTGGAGATTTAAGTCGGTATGTAATATCTTAAATATAATGTTTTTTACTGATTGCGTATGTTTGTGTTTAGACTGACTGAATTCGTATATAGCATATTTATTAAAACATGGGTCTCACTTTATGTTAAGCTACTAGGTAATTAATATGTAACACTTTGCAATAAGGTTGTATTAGTTAATGTAGTGGCTCTCAAACTTTTCTCATCAAGTACCACCTCCGAAAAAAATTATCTCTCCAAGTACCACCATAATGACGAGGCATAATTCCTATTAGGGATGCTCAAAATAACTGATTAACCGTTAACCGAAAGGGTGCGTTTGTAACCGATTAATGGTATCAGTTAAACGATTAAAAAATAACATTTTATATATTTTTAAAGTTTGGCTGCATAAGGGGCAGATCACCGAACGCGCTTTTTGCGCTGAGAAAGGCATTTTTTAATGGTTTATTAACTGTTTTGGCGCTGCTTATGCGCCCTGCGCGCCTCACGTTATGCTGTTGCGCGTTGTGTGCTCACGGTTGAAATAAAACTCAACCCTGAGCGGAATATTGTGTTACGTCAGCTGGTCTTTTTCATTCTTCAATCAAATGAAAGCAGAGCTTTCAAGGTTTCTGTTGAGGTGCCTGCAGTATTTGTGTTGTCAGGACCACGGATATTTTTTTAACGATGGAGGAGAAACTTGTGGTCGCAGTTAGCAAGAGCTGTAGGCATATTACTTTACAAATCATGGATATCACAATGTTATTCTGTATATTACAATTATAACAACATGGACTCGTGCACAATAGACCAGCTTATTCAGTCATTTCCGATAGTGACATAAAAAAAGTGCACCGCGCTTCTTTTTTCTTGTCAACATTAAAGGCAGTGTGGTGCGGTGCGCCTCGCATTTTTGGAACGGAAAAACGTGTTCGCTGTGATCGACCCCTGATGTGCAACAAATATTTGTTAACTTGCGGGATGGTAACACGTGCAACCACATGTGCCTACAGATGTATTTTGTCAAAGAAGCAAAATGAAAGAAGAATATTTCTAGTCACAGTTTGACAGACGAGTTGACACAAACCAGCGCTGATGCTGATTGCGAGTGAGACGGAGGAAATAAGTCATTATGACAATCTTTAAACTAATGACTTCTATAATAATGTTAAAAGGGGTTTTGTGACATAATAACAACGAAGCGTTAATCAAATGCATATTTTCAGTGGAGCGATCGATTTAATAGCCTGATATTTTTATATGACGGACGAAAAAAAACACGATTGGAAAAATTAGCAAATGCCGGTTCTTAAAAAGGATTCAGTCAGTGCTTTGGTTTTGTAATCTAAATTGGTCATTTAGGTGAAAAATATCTAGCGCAGGCCTGTTTATTTTATTATATTTATTTAATTTATTCTTTTTTTCCCTATGTTGTCGGGAACACTGCAGGTGCGTGAACATGTTCTGTTATGTTCTGTCTGCTGCTGTACGCATGTTAAAATAAATCAGTATTTTTAAATATTTAATGTGTCACAAAATAAAAAACCTCAATTATTATATATATTTTTATAATATTTTAACATTTATCTGTTAACGGTTAATATTCGGTTAACGAGCTGCGGGGTAACACTTTACAATAAGGTCCATTAGTTAATGCATTTACTAACATGATTTAATCATGAACAACACTTGTACAGCATTTATTAATCATAATTCAACATTCACTAATGCATTATTAACATCCAAGTTCATGCTTGTTAACATTAGTTAATGCACCATGAATAAACATGAACTAACAATGAACAACTGTGTTTTCATTAACTAACATGAACAAATGCTGTACAGTAGTAAATGTATTGTTCATTGTTTGTTAATATTATTAAATGCATTAACTAACATTAAGTAATGAACCTTATTGTAAAGTGTGACCAGCTGCGGTTGTTGGTTGGTAAAATAAACCGAAATGAGCATCCCTAATTCCTATTATTGTCAGCCACTTTAAACATTTGTAAATAGTTTGAACATTAACACTATACTGTGCCTATAGGTAAAAAAAGTCAATGTTTAAAATTTGCTTTTAAAAGTTGATTAAAATAGTAGGCTACTGTTCTTAAAGTAAAAAGAAAATTGCTTTACTTAAATGTAAAGTATTAACAAATAGTAACTTATTCATCAAATCCTGGAAATGTTGCTTGGACCTCATAAACAGGCTATATGTCATGATATTCATATACAAATCATTTTTGATCAATTTTGAAATATGTTGCATGGCATATTTGTATATCTTTGAAATCTCAACATTAACTTGTATTTTAAAATAAATGATTTGGAATTACATATTTAAATTAGAAATTAGATCCGCTTACTGCACATCCTTTACAGTACGTGTCAGAAAAGTGAGTGATTATGCAGAAATACACTGCTTGACCAATTCATACGTGATTTATCCATTCATACGTGTCGAATTTCTGTGATTTGAGATCTCATCGCAAGTAGACCACGGAGTTTGAGAGACTAACTTTAATTAGGCTATATTCTAGCTGCAAGCTTAAAAACAAAGCAAAGTTCCTTGAGTCCATGTTTTGTGTCCCGCGACATTTGAATCACATCCAGATAAATTAGCCTAAATCTGAGGTAACAAATTAATCGAAAACCAAAAAAAAAAAACTTTAAATATGAAAAACACGCATTATTTTACACAACTACGAACACACATTTGACACATTTGTTATAATTATTTTACCAATGATGCAGCATGGGGAAATTCCTGAGTTTGCAATATAACTGAAATGCCAACACAACAGCACTGGTCTGCAAAAGCGCTTCTCTAGTGTGTATCTGCTCTGAAAGATGCTCTTTCTTTGGCTCTCCGTCAAATCGGGTTGATTTTGAACATCTGATGACAGGATGAACTAAGGTAACATTCTATGCACACCGATGTGATCGTATGCTTCAGGGAACAGCTGGTGCTGATCACATAATCGCTTGCATCAAAGGGTTAAAAGTGTGTTATTTTTTTTCTTTCTTTCATTATTCAGTATTTCTCCACGTACCACTCGAAGTAAGCCCATTACAAAAGTAACTATGAACACCTTAGGAGGTTGTCAAATTCAGATATCAAAACTTTACCAGAGTTTTTTTTACTGTAGCAACAACATTAGCTATTTTTATAGCTAACAAACTTATGTTACCATATTAACTGTATTCTTCAACAAAAAGATGCTATTAGATTGACAACAGCCATCAAAACATGACCACAATATTGTACTGCAGCAATAATTAAAGCTATTTTAGGGTGTTACAATAGTAAGTATGCATGTGTGAACACCTTACGAACCTGTCAGATTGACAACAGCCATCAAAACATTACCACAAACTACTGTAGCAACAAAATCAGCTACTTTTACATAGTAAACTTATGTCACTCTAGTATATCTGTATGTTTGAACACCAAAAGATGCCTTCAGATTGATAACAGCATTAAAAACATTACCATAGTTTTCTACTGTAGCACCAAATAAATCTAATTTAGGGTGTTACA
>CAIGQZ010033189.1:2510684-2525656 GCA_903798205.1 Danio tinwini
ATATCATACATTTGTTGTGCCTTCCATTATTTTTTATTATTAGCATTTTATAAAAAAATTATTTAATTATATATATATATATTAAAAAAAAAAAATATATATATATATATATATCATTATTATTATTTAAACATACACAGTTTCAATGAGAACCACAGGTCAACAGGGAGACTGCAAAAGAGCAGATTCTGCTTTAAACTGGACTGACTGAATATCTACTATTAAATATCTACTATTCAAAAATGTACAAATGTAAAATACAGTAAAACACTCTAAATCTGTTGAAACCCGTCGATCTGATGGGGGTTGAGTTTGCAGCTGGTTATTATTGGGAGATCGCTGACAGGAACAGTGAACAGCTGTCTGAAGGTATGCAGGTTTATTTTACATTGCGTGTCAGAAACACCTTTGAGCCTTGCTAGATCCTCCTGTATGTGCGCATGTCCGTTATAAAACACTCACAGGACATTAATTTGGACACCGATGCAGATATTTTAAATAGAGACTTTCACTTTACGCAGTTTGTGAATGAACAGAGTTACGTGTACTAGTTGCAGACTCGATCATGAGGCTGTTTTTGCGTTGAGTTTGAAGTAATCAATCAAAGAACAGGAGAAAGTGCATTACTTTGATCATTTTAATATAGCATATCCTTGCTGAAAAAAAACTGCATATGCTGGTAAGGTATGTTTTGATGCTGGTCTTACTGGTTTTAATGCTGGTCCTGCTGGTCTCAATGCTGGCCAGGACCAGCACTCAGGCCAGCAAGACCAGCATTGAGACCAGCACTGAAACCAGCAAGACCAGCATTAAGACCAGCATTGAAACCAGCAAGGCCAGCATACCAGCATCAAAACATACCTTACCAGCATATGCTGTTTTCTTTCAGCAGGAATATTATTAATAAAGTCCAAAAATTGTAGTATAATATTGAGTTAATTTTAAGCTATACCTGTAGGATCGCTGAGGCCCACCGGTTAAGAATCCCTGCTCTAGACTTACTGGTTTCAAACCGATCAATCAATATTTTTGGCACAAACATGCATTCACAATGGTATGATGGTCAAATGTATATTGTTATGGTGGTCAAATGTATATCGAAGTTATCTATCATTTTAGTTTTATTTAAGATACAGATCAGAGCAAACTATTTCTTAACCATTTGTGCAGACCCCCCCATACATTTTGATGCCTTTCAGTGGAATCAAGCATTAATTAGGAGCATCATACCCACCCCAAACCCCCCTGTATTTCGCTCCCTAATGACAAGTAGAACTGATAAATAATACCTAAAAGTGTAAAGTGTACGCACCATAAATTAAATTGAGATATACTGTAAAAAGACCACTCATTTTAACTGAGTTTTATTGGTATACTTCCTTGCTTTAGAAACGACTTCAGTCTTTGTAGAGTATACGCTGTAAAAAGCAATAGCTGTTCTCAATAAAATTAAGTGCAGTTAACTTATTATGAATAACTTTGTTCACCTTACACTATTTAAACAAGTAATCCCAAATTTTTAGTACATTAAAGGTGCAGCAGGTGATTGTGTTCAGAAACATGTTTTGTTGTGCTGGTTAAAAGTCTCTTCACATTCCAATAGTAATGATTAAAGTAAATGATCTAAATGTGTTCATATTTATTTTTATATTCGGAGTATATAAGACAGGGGTGTCCAAACTCGGTCCTGGAGGGCCAGTGTCCTGCATATTTTAGTTCCAACCCCAATTAAACACACCTGAACCAGCTAATCAAGGTTTTTCTAGGCGTACTAGAAACTTCCAGGCAGGTGTGTTAAAAGAAGTTGGAGCTAAACTGTGCAGGACACCGGCCCTCCAGGACCGAGTTTGGACATCCCTGATATAAGGCATAAGACAAAAAAAAAAAGGTCATCCAATTAAAAATGTTTCAGGCCGACAACTCCTATAATTCTGATACATAGCCCAGACTGTCAGCAAAAGTAGATTTGTACATCTGCGCACCTGTTCATGCAGGCGCGTGCACAAGAGAATCACAGTCGCGGTAAAATCAAGTGCTGAATCAAAACTTTCTAAAATCCTGAATCAATATTGGAGTTACTTTTGCATGCTGGAGGAAGGACGAAACCATGGCTGAAGTATTTCTTTTAAACAGGTAATGTCCTGTTTTAAAACTATTTTAGTCACGCAAAGCTGATGTACATTGTGTTGTTATGAATGGGTTTTATGCACAGAAGTGTTGTTCAGCCACTGAAATCTTCTGGTGTAAGATTGATGTGACTATTTTCAGTTAATAAGGGAGCTTTTAAAGCATCAATAATGTAGATTTTTATTTCGTTCAACAACAAAGCATCAGTAAATAGCGCTATTCCGCTTAGCCTGCTTTACTGAAGTGAAGTTGGTTTTATATTCACATCGAGTCATTTTTTAACAATGACAACCTGTGACGCTCTCCCTATATTGTTCACCATGCTACTCTGAATATTCCGTCTGAAAGAGCATGCAAGTATGGCTTAGTAATAAGTGTAATTCCTGCAACCCACCAGCCAAACACTAAGCATACAGTAGTTGCTTTAGGACAAAGCACATGAGAGTTTGAAATATTGCACATAAGTTTTGCTTACTACACAACTGTAAACATGCTAGATATAATGCAGTTTTTCGTTGGGAATTGTAGCATTTTAAGAACTATAAAGTTTTCTAACTGGTGAATGACATGATCTAGTGGATTTTCTACTGTCATCTTTAACGTGCGTGTATTTGTGTTTAGGAAAAGTAGCTTTGGATGGCAGGGGAAACTGTTTCAAAAGATATTATGCTAACCTCTTAGCATTTTGGCACCTTCAAGTAATTATGAATTTTTTTTATATATAAAAAAAACAATTCATGAAAACACACATACGAAGTTACACAATCTGAAGATATTTTAGGAAAGGTTTTCTTGTTGCTTCACGTGTGCTGCAAAAAAAGCTCCACTGAAATACATTCATTGCATTTACAGCTATTTTTTTTTTCTTTTAAACACAGGCCTCGTCATTCACAGACATTTGCATCCAAACACACAACCATCCAATCAAAACATTCATTTTCAAAATCTAAATGGATCCACATTCAATGGACAGCACATTAATACTTCCAAATAAAAAAAGCAGCTGCCATTTTTGGAGAACATACTTGAATTGACAAAAAAAAAAAGCTGCCAGAGATGGGCTAAATAAAAAAAGACGGGCTCTTTCTTAAAAAGATTGAGAAACGTGTATTAGATACAACTCGACCTCAAAATTTAGTCTCATTTCCTTCTAAATGGTATAACCATAAGAACATTACAAATAAGATAATAAATCAAGGCAACAAGTGATGCTTTCATCCCAAGCGACAAAGAAAAACCCATTTGATTCAATGTGGTACATTAAAATCATGTATTAATGTCCATGGAAGTAAAAATAAAATAAACATTGGGGTAACACTGAATGAAACGGAAGGTCTACCCTTCAGAGGTAGGCAGAGCTGTACATGATAAATCCTAAAACATTTCTCCAAGCAGAAACGGGGGTGGATAACAAAAAAAAATAAACACGGAATATTGCAGATATGCAGTGATTTAAGCTAATGCATGTGCTGGTGCTACAATTACCGGACATTTCAGAGAGAGAAAGAGACAAAGCATCATTTTTTTTCTTCTTCTTCACAGAAAAGCAATTTAAAGCACATACAGTATTTTACATTTCAGCTATACGTGTATATATAAAAAAAAGAAATAGTTAAAACTCCCCAAATTTTAAGGACTGACATGGATAAATGATAGGAGGCGGTCAGTAACTGAAAGCCACAACTATAGACGGAGAATCAAAAAGTTGAGATTTACAAATATGATGACCGGATATTAGATTACACGTCACCGGATTGAGAAAGAGAGAGAGAAAGCGAAACAGATAGGCCATTAAATATACAGAAAACCTAGAGTAAAAAAAATTATAATTAATAAAAAGCCAACTCATCTATGAAAAGAAGGAATGCATAATGAATTAAAACCAAAGGGCAAGTTGTGTTTTACAAACTTGACAGGAAAAAATATATATGTACAAATGTTATATATACACATATACACACATAGTTGAATGTATATATCCATGTTTTATAGATTTCTATTCTTGCTGAAGTGGCCTGGAAGGGCAGAGGGTCCCTTTGAGCACCAAAAGGAGTGACGAAAGTCCATTCTGCACAAAAGCGCTTTAAGATAAAAGTCCCCATCAGGCATTAACTTCACTCCGAGACTGGCAACCAATCAAAAAATGATCTTCGCCGTCAGATCCATAAATGTGTGTTTGTGTGTATAGAAAACGTATGCATACATCGAGTCATTTATTTTAAAACATTTGTCTACACCCCCCATCCCCCTCCCCCAGTTCCCTCCCAATCCCGAATAAAAGACGCCCCATGTGGGCAAGTCTGTATTTTAAATCCGTATGGCAAAGAGTTTGTGGCAAATTCTCCTTTCCCCTTCCCGTGGTGTGAATTTCCCCACTGCTTGAAAACAGTCAGGTTGGCAAGAAGTGTTCATTTTGCTTTCACCTTCAGTCCGGGGGTAAAAGGTCATGCAGGCGAAATCGCTCTCTGATATATGGACGAACATCCTCGTTCTAAAAAAACAGAAAACAACAGAAAAATGCTTAGTCAACAAAACACGATTTAGAGCTCAGTGTAAAGTATTTTGAACTTAAAGAGTATATACAGGAATCACAGAGTGAAATTCAATAGCCTTTAAGACCTTTAAACTCTTTCCATACATTAAGATCTTATAGCAGAGCTATTCAATTTGTTTGTCATGGGGGCCAGTTCATGAAAAGCATCCCAAATGAGGGAAATATGACTTGCAATATGAGTGATGACAACAGCATAGAAGAGCCCATATGGTGTATTTGTGCTCATAAAGACACCAACGTTGTATTTTTCTACATGTTAATATATTGTATTTTGGAATTACATAACATCAGTGCATTGTACAATGTGGCTGTTTTTACAAACATTCAAATGTTGTATTTCAAAGCACAACAAAAGCAGTGTATTGCATAAGTAGGCTTCTTCTACATTCAGACACATTTATATGTTATGTTTTGAACTGCATAACAATTAGGTACGCACTGATTATAGATTTTGGTTGTACGATTATATAGTCTAAAGAATAATCATGGTGTCATGGTTATCAAGTCTAATGTAAATTTAAGCTTTATATAAGCCAAGTATTTAAATGAACTGTTGTTATCATCTGCGTTTATACATACATAATCATTTAATAATCTATAATTTTTCTACATCTTCTGTTTGCATTGCACTGAAAGCCACGCACAACTCTCACTGCTACAGCAAGAGACATTTTCAACTGGGTGCGCCTGTATAGTGGTATATATTCTTACATTGTAAATAACGAATTTGCAAGTGGAAAAGACGCAATATGTGAAAGGCCCGATTAATCCAGTGTGCTTATTATCCTTGGTGTATTAGCTCAGAACTTTAAACTAGCGCACAGGTGACATAACTTTGTTTAGTTGCAGCAGTTTCAATCCATGCGACAGAAATGCAGCGTTGGGAAGTCTTTACGATCAATAATCCAAATGTTTTTGGCTGCTCGTGCCACTCGCTTAATGTCAGGTGACTGACGCTCTTGCGCAGCCTTTAACTGCAGCTCGTGCTGTATTGAACAGACGCACGTAACTTCATAACTATAGCAGACGTTTTTCGATTGAACTAAATTTATTTTTGATGTCTTGGTCACACTATTTGGAGGGCTGAAACAAATCGCCTCTGAGGCAAAGTTTGGCCTGCGGCCCGCCAGTTGAATAGCCCTGCCTTATAACCACTTTAGCTTTCAACCGGAAACACTGGCAAGATTTTAACTTACAGTATATTTACTAAATATTTATGTAATAAATGAATCCAAAACTAAAACATTATTCATATACTGATTAAAAATCTATTAAATCTAGCTAATTCGGCAGGTTGCCATCTGTAGAACTGCAGGAATAATGGTGTTGCCTTGGTCACTGCAGTAAACAAAGCAGCATGATGTCAAATCTAGTAGGATTTCACTGATTTCATAAGTTACACTGCACCCTGATATTCACAGATTTAGGCATTTTAACTTTAGGCATACAACCATACATTGCAAAATAGCATTTAAGACTTTTTATCACTTTTTTAGGGCCTTAAATTCATTTAAAAATCATTATTTGGTATTAGAAGGGGCTTATATGAAAGGCAAAGGTCTCTAGATTATGGTTATTTTACCAAAACAAAATATGATCATGCCTTGATTGTTATTATTTAATTAGGACAGTAAGGTCTGACTTTGCTTAGACAAAAGTCTTGTCTCTGAACAGAAATAATGTAGAGTATAGAATAAGTCATGCTGCAGTGAAAGAAGAATGAATATTGTGTACGACTCCCATGACCTTGGAGGACTGCATCCATACATCTCTGCAAAGACTCAAATAACTTATTATTAAAGTCATCTGGAATGGCAAAGAAAGCATTCTTGCAGGACTCTCAGAGTTCAGCAAGATTCTTTGGATTCATCTTCAATGCCTTCATCTTACCCAAGACATGCTCAATAATGTTCATGTCTGGTGACTCGACTGGCCAATCCTGGAGAATCTTGAAGTATTACTATTATTTGTTGGTCTTACAACTGGGATTGACAACAAGATTTTTGTCAGGTAGTGTATATACTACTAAAATGTCCTATTAGGTAAATGTCCAATTCTAAACTTTGATACTGGTGAGGCAGAATGTAAATGTCATTGCAAAATGGCTTTAACGTTATTTGTGAATTTGAAATATATATATTGCAACAGCAAAAATTACTGAGGTCATCTCCAAGTACTGCATGACAAGTCAATATTTTTCTACAAATTGTACAGACTTTAAATTAGATCCACTTAAATTCTTATGAAAATGAAATGAAAAAAATAAATGAAAACCCACATTCTTCCGCTTTAAAAAGCAGCACACACAAAAGACACGATGCACATACCAGTTCTACCAGCTTCTCCAAAAACGGCACCAGCTTTAGGAGCTCATTGTCATTCTTGTCCACAAACCAACTCTCAATGGGGATCCCATTGGAAAGCTGCAACGAGAGAAGCACATCCTGAGCTTTACATACTAATAACCCGCCACCAGCACAACAGCAGAGCAGAATGTCCACAAACCTGGTAGGCAAAAGCCTGTGGAGAGTTATCGATGATGACGGTCTTGGAAAGGTCCCGGCCGAGGATGTTCAGGTCTTTAATGTAGTTCCCTTGAACACACACGCAGTGCTCTCGAAACAATCTGTGCCTGAGACATCACCAGAAAAAAAAGACATAATGAGCTTAAAAGTTAACAATTAAAGAAACCCCACTATTAAAGAGTGTCCTAATATTGTTTTGAGCCCCCTACAATAGATTTAAAAGCATCTAAGGTCAGGAAAAACAATGAATTTTCTAAGAATATATACAAAGGGACCCTATAATGCCCTTTTTTACAAGATGTAAAATAAGTCTCTGGTGTTCCTAGAGCGTGTATGTGAAGTTTCAAGTCAAAATAATCCCCATATAAATGTTTTATAACTCTTTGAAGCTGCCCCTTTTAGGTTTTAATCCTAATTGTGCTGTTTTGGTGACTGTCGCTTTAAATTCAAAGGAGATTGTGCTCTTTACAAAAAGGGGAGCTACAAATGCCTATGTGTCAGCATAGTGGCAGATTCAAAAACAGCAATAAGGTTGTCTCAAACTGAAAACGTCATTTATAATGGCTCTTAAATAGCTGACAGGTACTTAGCAAAAAGTAATGTCGGACGACAGCTTCTTACTTTTAGGGCTGTTTATGCTAATGAGGAAGATATGGTCACTAATGGGCGAGACTTCACCCTCTGTTAACATGTACAAAGTAAGAATGTCAAACTGTTTAAAGTGATTTTATTAGAATCATTAAGTAGAGATTTTAACTAAAGTCTGCAAGGTCTGTAAACCTTTCCATGCTCTGATTGGTCAACTGGCCAAGTCTGTTTTTACAGGTCTTTCTGCATCTATTCTGTGTTGGTAATGAAACACTCATTTAAGAGTTATGCAAATATATTACTTTGATCATGTTGATGTAGATCGGAATACGGCAAAAGATTTGTAAATATAATAAAATATGTACACTATATTAGTTTACATATTTACCATTCTTTACTTAACCTGGTAGTAATTTAATGTGTTTAAACATATCTGTCATAAAAATAAGCAATGAAAGGCAGTGTGTAAACGATTTCGAGTATAAACTAGAGTGGAAACATTTTTAAATTGGATTTAGGCATTTACGTAAAAACCACCTTATGTCAATTTACCAGTTCACATAAAATGTTCATCTTCGAATGTCCATTATTATGTCTAAAATAGTAACTTCATTTAACAGTTTAAGCTCTATTGTTGGTTTTACCCTTTAAAGTAAAATGTATGTGCAGAAATGGAGCTCCTTATATAGCATTAGTAGTTTATAATAAAAATATTTTGATGTATTTTCACACCCCTAATTTGTTCCCATCACACCTAATACCATTAGAGCAAAACTGAATGTGCACTTCAGATTTAATAGTAACAAAATACAATGACTAACCTAACCAACTGTTTTTTAGGGTCCAGGATGTTCAGCAGTTTATCAGCATACACCTTCTTGGAAGCAGTAAACAGAATAATCTATGGAAAAATAAAGGCGATTTCATTAATGGCAGTCATAGGTGAAAACAGTACACAACATCATCAGCAGGACAACTGGGTTAGAGAGAAAAAGAAAAAAGCTGTGGCAGGACTGAACAGGGTAATAATAATAACAATCTTGGTCACTTAGTAGCAGAAAGACAGTAATGGAAAAAACGTATCTCACATTTAAGAAAAATAATTTGTAGTGAAGTATAACAACAGGTTAAAATGGCAGCAACATTAATGGGGTTGCATGTAAATTGTAGGATTTTAACAATTTTTTTATTTTATTTTCTAGTGCTTAGCAAAGATTAATCGCAATTAAACACATCAAAAATAACAGTTGATAATAGCCCCTTTTACACAGTGGTACCGGTAAATATCTGGAAAATTTCCGGAATGACTAACACACTGTGTTTAGTTGCATGACGCGGTTTATCATAAGCATTGTATCGATATTTTTTTCCACAGTTGACACTAAGTAACATAGAAACCTTACCTGACTAACAAGCAGCTTAATGTGTCTGCAGAAGGATTCAAAGGTGTTTATTTTCATAAAGCGTGCTTATGTGAATGCATATAAGTGTTCTGGTTGGCTGAAGTAGACGTCTTAAGTCAGCACGTTCTAAACGTGAATGTGCTCTTTCCGGCAATTTTTCTTCTGCTTTCACACAGAGCAGCATTCATGCAAATTACTGGTAATGTTACAACTTCTCTTTCCGGAAAATTGCCAGAATGAATTGACCGGTATTTTAAAAAAGGGCCGTTCACACATGATCCCTACCTTACCGGCAATTTTCTGGAAAAGTCTGTACGTGTGAAAGGGGCTATTGTGTGAGTCTTCAAAGACTAGTTTTAGTTTAATTTAGTTTAGTTTTCAGGCTAGACTCGTTTTTTTTCTAGACAGCATTATTTTTGTTCACCACAAATAATGCTGTCTAGAAAAAAAAAACTAGTGCTGGGCAGAAATATATATACATACATACACACACACACACACATACATACACACACACTTATGTAAATGTGATACACACACACACACATGCAAACAAAACTATACAAAACAATTTTGTTATCATATACATTTGTACTGTCAAAAGAGTCATCTTTTCTAGTTTTATCATCAAGGTATGTTACGAGTAAAATTAACGCTACAGATTGTTTTTGGGCTGCTGAACGTGTCATGGTAATTGATGACATCAAACTCCATCTTGCCATCGTGTGTCTGTGTTCAGTCTAGGGTCATGTCCACACATACACAGATATTTTCTTCCTTTGCTTAAAAAAATATATATATAAATAAATCTTCACCCATATATAAAAGCACCATATGAATTGCTGACAAGATCAACAGGTAGAGATATATTTCTAGTCATGTTGGCCAATCAGAAGCCTCAAAAAATGACCATCATTATTTCCGGTTGGCTGTCAACAGACGCATGTCTTGTAAAAAAAACGGACATCTGACAACACGGAGAGGCCAAGAGGCCAAGAACTCAGCTTTCACTTTATTTATTTTTTATAAAGTACACCAGAGCCCTTTATGTACTCATACAGAAAACTCTTAAGTTCACTACTAACATATGAAAGCTTTACAGAACAAGCCTCTATGTGCATACATGCATTATAAATTAAGTGGAGATCATTCGTGAGAAGCTCTGGTGTGCAAACAAATAAAAATAGTCCATGCAATTATTAATGGATCAAACCCATTGTTAGCGGAATGAATTGAACCAGTTCAACAGGTTTGATGCATTGAATACTTATTTTTTGTTAGATAACTTTACATACTTTATAGTCAGGGCTTGACATTAACACCCGCCAGCCCGCCAAATGATTGTAGCTGTGGCGGGATTGACAGACACTCCCACTAGCCACTTTGACTGGCTGAAAATAATTTTTACATTGTAGTTTTCTTAAAAAGCAGTGTTTGAAAATAAGGACGGCTCAATATTCGTGCAAATGAGATCTTAGAAAAGAGAAGCAGCATGACTGACAAAAATAACAGTGTTCGTGCGAGCAAAAGAAAGCAGAAGAGAGAATGAATGAGAATGAGAGGATAATCGATCGCGCGCACAGGTGATGTGATGCGAGCAACTGTTAAAAAGCGTGTGTGCTCCCATTTACTTGTGCGAAGCAACTGTGCCTAGAGGAAACGCAACTGGTACGATTGGTTCTCTTTGAAATAGACTGGACAAAAAGCGATGATTGTGCACCCAGAGTCTTGCTGCTTTCAAGAGCTCAAGATAAAAAAAAAAATAATAATAAATATATATATATATATATATATATATATATTAATAAATATATTTATTTATATTTTATTTTTTATTCCCCAGTCACTGCTTTCGTTTTAATTATTCTTTGAACAGATAATTAAGGGGCCTAACATTAAACGTGTGCTCGTGATCCTCCTTACATTATCACTCACAGTATGTTTGTTTGTTTTTTACCTGCTTTCTTTTGCTTACAGTTACTTTTGGTAATATAGTTTATCTTTTTTTTTTTTGCAATAACATTGCTTTAATGAGATTAACTGCTTGTTTGTGTTGAAATGGTGATCTGGGATCTTTAGCCAGGACAGAATACTGTGCATAGTTAAATACATGACAATAATTCCTTTTTAAAATGTCAATTTTTTTTTAAGAAATTTTTGGTGAAACAAAAAGTGCACCTATACAGCTATATTTTGCTTGTTTTTACACATTTAAAAATTGTGGCTAAGAAATTATTATTTTTTTGGTGTGGTCAGAGATAAATTTGGTAGATCCTTAATTTTGAGCCTTGAAAAGTCATGTGAAATAAAAACTAATTGCAATGTGACAACCCATTTGCTCATGCACATTGAACAAGCTCATACACAACACACAAAAAGTGAAATGACTAGGAGGCATGCGGACATAAAATCTAAATCAAGTAATTTTAGCATGTGAAAGTCAAATGTATGCATATAAAATATATTTTCCCAACAACAAAAATGTGGCTAGTGAAAAATAGCGAGTGGTTAGTAATGTTGGAAATCTACTAGCCACAGTGGCTGGTGATGAAAAAAGTTAATATCAAGCCCTGTTAATAATAGTCATCTTTTAGAACATGTTAATTAACTGCACAGTCAAATGCTTATTAAAAGATTTAATTAATAACGTCAAACTAAAAACAAATAACTCAACAGAAAACACATCACATACCTCATAGATCTGAGACATGCGTTCCAGGAATTCTCTAAAGAATGGCCGTAACCGGACGTACACCTTTAGGTATAAAACAAATCACTGTTACAGAGATGCATAAAACCCAGAGTGAAAACAGCACAAATACACTAATATTGATTAATACACGGCTTGAGATGCTTGGTTCTGTACCTGGTAAATGACATCCTGAAAAAGAACAGGGAAGGTCAAGGCTGCGTCCTCCAGTTCATTGAGGCTGCAGTGAACCAAAGTCTCATCCTGGGATTAAAAACAACAGAGATCAAAATATGCTTGCACTGAACAGCTAAGATTAATAACCAAAGTTAAGGTGGACACGTATGCGGTAGGTATCAATACATAGTGTTTTTTTTTTGTTTTACAATACTGATACCATCAATAGAGATCAGATGAAATGACAGAGGCTGCGCAATCAGCTAAAATGTTTCTGACATTGTTTTTATGTATATTGCATTACCAAAAATACTGAGGTCATGTTCATGTGTGATAATTCAATATATGCAGTGGTCCCTCGCTATAATGCGGTTCACCTTTCGTGACCTCGCAGTTCAGCAGATTTTTTTGTGCAATTTGACATGCTTTATTTTTTTACAGCGCATTGCGTTCGGTGCCCTGATTAGCAGTGTTCTGCGTCCTGATTGGCTGTAGACCATTGTCAAGTAATCTCCGTGTCGTGTCTCCTGTACAGTACAGAATGCGTTCAGCTTGCCAAATTTACATAAATCTTTAAATCGCTAGCAGTGTGACTCTGAAGAACTGTATGGCATGTTTGCAAGTTTTCTCCCCAACAACAAACCCCACAATGTCGACGAAACATTCTGCACCGTCAAAGACACCCACGGTAGCACCCAAAAGACAGTGGAAGTTTCTAACCATCGCACAAAAAGTTGGACTTCTGGACATGCTAAAAGAGGTTGAAGTTACGCAATTGTTTAAACGAGAGAAAAAGTGTCGTAAAAGAGTGTGAAAATGTAGAAGAAAAGTGTATAAAGTGAGTAGTAAGGTGTTTTACAGCCTTAAAACATCTATAATCATTTCAGTGCTTCCCACAGGTTTGAAATATACTTGCGGTGGTAGCCGGATTAAAACACACCTTTTACCCACAGCACATATGGTCAACTACATGCAACAAACAAAAAAAAATAATGTGGTTTTTAACTATATTTTTATTTATTATGACACTTATACACCTTTTTTTAATGGGATGAAGTTATTTTAAAAAGGCTGTTGGAATAAAAGAAGTTTCTCTTACTTTTATGCTATTTAGGAGCCATGTGCACACACTGACCGATAAAGGCTGTGCTCTCTCTCTCTAAAGTTGCTTTATTGGCATGATATTTAGTACAGTATTGCTAAAGCATGTTAGATATGTATAAAGCATGTAATATATTAACACCATAAATTAATAACATATAGAGCAAATGAGCAATAAATTACAGCAAAAAATAAACAATATTGCTAAAAATTATAATAATTACAAGAATTAAAAGTGTGGATTTAAATAAGGCAAATTAGTTGATTAACCATTTCTAATGGTTCACATATATTTTGCAACCAGTATAGATGTCATTTCATTCTCTTTAAGTATATAGTAAAATTGATCAGAGTTGTTTATTAAATAATTAATCATTTATTGTTTCTCTCGCAGCTGTGCGTGCGCAGTCAGCTGCAAAAAGGTAATGCAAATATGCATACAAATAACGGCAACTTTAGAAAGTGAAAGTAAAAGTCGAATCCCCTTTTTTTTCTCCAGAGATTCAGAAATTATGGCCGGATGCATTTTGACGCAAAAGGCGCATCTCTGTGGGTCTGCAGAGCACGTGAGATTATGTGTGAGTAGTGACACGATCGAATAAAACAGGCTTGATTGTAAAAAAAACTTTTAAAATAAAGCAAATTCCTCAGAGTATTAAAAACTTGTAGATCATCCTAGAATAGTCGATTTTACAGCAGGTAAAAAAAAATAAAAAATTATAAAATTTATCCAAACTGGTTGGAGAATTTATAAGCATTTCTTTTATCAACATTAAGGTTCATTTCATGGAGTTTGCTTTGTGTATGTAGATTGTTATTAAAGTGCAAACAAATGACTACAGACTCACTAGATCGAGAACGAGCGAGAACTCTGGTGTGCTCCTGGTTTTCAGAGGCAGCGCAGGTTTACGGGTGAGCTGCTCCTCAGTTAGTGGTGGCACATGTTTGATGAAGAAATAACTGGAAGACAGACACGTGAGCACATGAGCATGTGGCTCCATTTACTGACGTTCTTTCAAATTCAAGCATTACAATTTGACTCACGGGTCAAAAACCTCCCAGTCCTCTTCATAAGTCCCCTCTGCAGGAGGTGATGGAGGGACATCTGGGTAATTGCTGTTGGATCCTACAGCTGACCAAGAGAGAGAAATGTAAAACACCTCTATGCTTTAATATACAGGGTGCAACACAATTGAAAACTACAGGTGCAACAGACTCAAATTCACGAATGTAATGCGTGAAACATTCCCTTATGCTGCATTACACAGGTGAGTGGGCTTGACAAACAGGTTTTTTCTACAAACCTGTAGAAAAAAACACTCTTCATTTTAACCAACAGTTGCACCAGTTTTGCACCACTTAATTACAATCACTCCATAACTCTACAATAAACATAAAAAGTGCGCTTCACACAGGTGAGTGGGCTTGACAAATCACATGTAACACTCTTACACACTCTAGCTCTTAATTCTCTGAGCACTAACAGCTCATTTGTTTAATTAGCACTTCTTGTGTGTATTTCCTTCTCTTGTTGAATCGCTAAATGCCTCAATTTGCATCATGCGTTAAGTTACACATCGCTTTCTCTCTCTCTCAATATTAATATATAAAATTCAATATTATTCAATTTTAATAATTGCTTTATTGGCATAACAAATGAATATATATATATATATATACTATGTATACATATATATATTATATATAATATATAATATATATATATGTATACATAGTAAACAGAAAATAGTAGTGCAGTATTATAATATATAGTATAATAATAATAATACTCAAAAAAAAAAAATAAT
>CAIGQZ010033189.1:2530656-2544730 GCA_903798205.1 Danio tinwini
ATAACTAAAACCTTAATATGTGAAATATGTGTAATTTAAAAACTGAATAAATTCAGATTTACACACATTTACTCAAGTAAATAAACAGAATTAATGATGGGCTAAAAATCTGCGAAATTCTGCATGCACAGATTCCGTGTGAGCCTAATTATAAGTCTATATTTTCATATTATGCTTTACCGTTTATTTTACGGTGTCGTAAAGTACGTTTACAGCAAGACTTTCATCATTTATATGAGCACAATATTACATGCCATTACGAGGACGCAAAAAAACAAAAACACACATTGTAAAAAAAGTTCTTGAAAGTACGATGTTTACATTTGGCATTTTATTTAGCAATATTTTTCATTTGTGTCAGACACGTAATCAATTTTTGTAATAGTGTTTTATATTATAGCTATATTTATTTTATATTACAACATTTGTAATCAAACATTTTTGTAATCAAAAATACAATCACCATCTAAAATAATATGATACTAAGACAACCTGTGCCCCCCCTTTTTCCATTTCCCCTCTCTTTGTCTAGTACTTTCTTTTGTATTGTTAATGTTGTTTTTCTTTACATTTGAAAAAGATGTAAATATGATTGTGATGTATTATATTGTTCTCATGTTGATTTATTATATATGCACTTTAAAATGCAAATCAGAAATAGTTTTTTTATATGTGGCTAATGTATATAAACTAATAACTAATTTAATTTACAAAAATGGTGCTATATCGTTTTATATACATATACACACACACACACACACACACACACACATCTGTACATCCCAGAAACTCACCTGTTAGAGGCGGCATATCTGCCTCAGTGACGATCTCTCCTTCCTCTACCGTTGTGTCTATGTGAGGCAGCGGTCTGGGGTTTAGTGCAGGGTCAAAGGTCAGGTCTCGGCCGTCCGTGGTAGTGCTGGTCGGGGTTTCTTCAAGCTGCTCCATGTCGAGCTGCTTCACGATCTCTTCAGCTTCCACTGCCTGGCCTGGGGAATCGGAGCCTGCCGTAGCTGAAGGACAAGGACAGGGTGATTAAAAACAGCCCTTACAATAAAAAAAATGCTGCAACTTCATTAATAAATGCATTGTTTTGGTTCAGTTTGCAGCAGGTGGCACCGGTTTGAACGCAGCACCTGGACATGACGGTGATGAAGATTCTGCAAAAACGATTAAGCTCGGAAACATTGAAGCTCGATTTAAAAAAATTTAAATACTGCTTCTTATATATGCTTCTGTGAACTGTGACTTCTTTGATAGTCTTGATCTGGTTTTATAGTCCTCTTTCAAAGTAACACAAAACAGCATTTAGAGTCAATGCTGCAGCTGTTATTTATCCTCAAGTTCAGATCATTTAAAACGGAATTGGTTTTGCTTTAAAAGAGACTCTAGAAAATGTGGGATTTGAAGAATTTTAAAAAGTCATCAGAGGGAATATCAAACTCTACAATTTCTTAATCATTTGGAGCCAATCCCAACTCTATTTTTGTACCCCTACCAGTTCCTCCGCCCCTTGGCCCTTGAAACAGAGTGTGAAGGGGACGGCTTCAAATTTTATTTTAGAAATGGGACAGCACTAAAGCACTTGCACACGTCATCATGTCACCGCAATCTCTTACTTTATACGAGATTGACAATCGCAACTGAGATAAGCGTGAGATGTGATCCAGCAGTACATTCTTGATAAACTGTCAGACATGCACTGCTCTCTGATGTGTTGTGCTAAAAAGCACCCACTGACTGCTGGAGCTCAGACGCTGCAGCGTATGACAGTGTGTGTGTGTGGTCACGTGATGTGCGTTTTCAGCGGTACAGTGTAGACGGAGATCTTTTCAGAAATGCTAGATGAAACGCTAGAGTGGACGTGGATCGTTTTCGTTCTAAAATGCCATTTCAAAACTAAGAGGTATTAGTGTAAACGGGTCCTAAGTGTGTATTTTTGGCGAGCAAATTGCTGCTGAGACAGGGGCGGGGCAGAGGATTGTGATGCCGGATCAGCATCTGATGTCTATCACCCAACGGCGATGAACAATGGCATAGTCTATCACCCAACCTGAACACAAACAAATACAGGGTCTCTGCAGGTTTCATCAAGCAAAAGATTTTGACCCTTTTAAGACTTTTAAAATTTCTTAATTTTTTTAGACTTGTACAGGAATAAACACTAAGGATTTTTTTTATGGCCCGGTATTATCATGAGGAATCATTAGGGGGTCAAAATTAATTATTTCTTTGGTGCACCGCGATGCAGACGCGGACAATTCAGTATCTGTTCAGTAATAATCATAACCAGTTATGTACTGATGTCATTTATCTCATATGCGCTATGTCGCCGTAGCTTACTAAGGCGAGGGAGGCAAGCGCGGGTATTTACAACGCTCCAACTACTTAAAAAAGCAGAAACTGTGCTCAATTTTACTGCGTGTGTGTTTGCTGAACAGTTTTTTACTGACACTGAACAGCAAAAGCCCCTATTTCACAGCGATTTGAGAGAATGAATGTAAACTCCATTTCTCTCTCGAGAGAGAGAGAGAGAGAGAGAGAGAGAGAGAGAGCATCGCGCAAGAGCCAATCGCAGCCCTTTCTGTTGGGCGTGTGACCAAAAAAGAAGTGTAAGAGAACCTGGTAGACAAGAATCAGAAAGCGAGCGGGATGTTATTATTTGTTTATTTAATATAAATGCTTGTGTTGTTTAAAAGGTACAGTTTATATATCTGACTGTTTGTATTAAAGGACAAAATTGTATTACAAATAGTATATAAATATAAATATATTTCTACATTTTGAAACAAGAATTTCTACAAGAAAACATATAATTGTGTATGGAAAGCATCAACAATGCACCGTGATGCATCGAGATATCGAATTGAACCGAATTGATGGCATGATAATCGTAACCGAACCGTGAGACCAGTGTAAGTTCACACCTCTAGGAATCATAGAATTGTTTAAGTATTCTTTCACTGATTAGGGAATTTGCTGTAAAAGTGAAATAACCAGTGAAATAACTAATGCATAATCATTCAGCGTAGTGATATGGAACTGTCAAAACCTGCCTGGAAAAACCTGCCAGTTTATCAGTATGTCCATTAGCCAATAAGCATCAAGTATTCAACAGCCCGGTAGTATAAATATTAATATTTATACTAATACTTATTATTTTAAAGTATTAATAGTATACTTTAATACTTATACTTGTGAATTAATACACAAGACCATGTATAAAGAAAATAAATTGTCAACAATGATTTCCTGTTGACTTCATACACAATTTTCTTTTAAATAAATAATTTAATCCAAAATGCATAAATGGAAGGAACGAATAAGATCTTAATGACAAGGTCATAAATATCTTGGTGTCTCTTAGCCACATACAAAAAATTCATCAGCTGACAAGTGAGATCACGGGTGCTTACCGTTTTTGTTGGCAGGCGAGAAGAAGCTAAAAACAGGAGAGAAGATGGTGCCCAAGAGAGTGGTGCGGGGCGGACTGCTCGGAGTCTCCGTCTGCACTTCCAGCTTCCCATTGGGCTTCACTGGTTTATTCTGACCCGTCATGGTATCTGAGCAAAAGAGCATGAAAATGTTAAACACCAAGAAAACAGACAGTCTTCATTACAAGGCTAAATTACAAACAGGTCTGAGATGTACAGTAGCCTGATAGCAGGGCTCCAGACTGTAACTAAATGATTGAATTTCTTAAAACAGAAAAAAAACTTTGCACAACAATAAAACAGTCAAGGCATTTAAATATGCAAATCAGCAACATTTAGCATGGATTTACAGTAGCAACACTAAAGGCCCTGGTACACCAGAAACAAAGTTATTGAATGTTCTTCATTTGAGGGCAAAAATAAGTTTGAAAAGCCTGGTGTACTGTTTCTGAATCTTCTGACACACTTTGGGGTTTTAAATGTGTTGCGCTGCTTGAGTGTTCTGCCAAACATATGATGAGGTGATGAACTGCAAGCTTTGAATGGTTATAACAGGTTTATTTCTTCAAAACGCAGATTGTGTCACTGTGTATATGTATATGTGCTTAAAACTAACATACTGGTACTAACATCTAAACATTTATTCTAATTTCACAGGAGCTTTAAAGTCAACATCCTAATTCACATTTTGTCTTTTGCAGCTTAAAAAATAATAATAATAATCAATATTAAATCCATAAATTTTGAAATCAACTGCATCTCAATTTACAATTGATGATTAAGTTTCTGCATCTCAACAACTGCAAGACCAAAAAAATTATTTGAGCTATTGCTTATCATTTGTTTATTTTTATTTTTTATCTTGAATTATTGCTTGTCTTTTACTTGTATGACTTTGTATGTTCTCAGTCAAATAGTTTTTGCTGTTGAAATATGGAAGTGTGAAATTAAACCAGGTGTCTAAACTGTAGGTGTCATAATAAGCATATTTGTTAGAATATCATATAAAAACAAAATCACAAAAAAAACAATACAGAATTTTTTTTGTTTGCTGGGCCAGTAAGAAATGAAATAAACTACATACACTACTTGACAAAAGTCTTGTCACCTATCCAAGTTTTAGGAACAATAAATAATAACTTGACTTCTGGTTGATCATTTGGTATTAGAAGTGGCTTATATGAAAAGGCAAAGGCCTCTAGATTACACTTATTTTACCAAAATAAAATATGATCATGCCTTGATTTTTATTAATTTAATTAGGACAGTAAGGTCTCACTTCGCTTAGACTAAAGTCTTGTCACTTAACAGAAATAATGTACAGTATAGAATATAAAGTCATGCTGCAGTGAAGGAGAATTAATATTGTGTATGACTCCCATGAGCTTGGAGGACTGCATCCATACATCTCTGCAATGACTCAAATCACTTATTAATAAAGTCATCTGGAATGGCAAAGAAATCTTTCTTACAGGACTCCCAGAGTTCATCAAGATTCTTTGGATTCATCTCCAATGCCTCCTCCATCTTACCCCAGACATGCTCAATAATGTTCATGTCTAGTGACTGGGCTGGCCAATCCTGGAGAGCCTTGACTTTGTTTGCTTTCAGGAACTTTGATGTGGAGGCTGAAGTATGAGGAGCAGCGCTATCCTGCTGAAGAATTTGCCCTCTCCTGTGGTTTGTAATGTAATGAGCAGCACAAATGTCTTGATACATCAGGCTGTTGATGTTGCCATCCACTCTGCAGATCTCTCGCACGCCCTATACTGAATAACCCCAAACTATGATTTTTCCTTCACCAAACTTGACTGATTTTTGTGAGAATCTTGGGTCCATGTGTGTTCCAATAGGTCTACTGCAGTATTTGTGATGATTGGGATGCAGTTCAACAGATGATTCATTGGGGAAAAAAAAAAAAAATCTACCTTCTGCCACTTTTCCAAATGATCAACTAGACATCAAGTTATTATTTGTTGCTTGTACAACTGGGATTAATAATAAGACTTTTGTCAGTACTGCTTTTTCCCCTCAGAAAAAAAGTTATACAACAAAATTGCGCTGTTGAATAATAATAATTAATAAAAAAATACTTTAAAAATCGCACCTCACAATAACGTTAAATAATAAAAAATATGCAAACAGCGCCCTATGTTAAACAAACTGACAAACACTGTGAACTGTGCTGTAAATTTAAATTTCAAAGCCACAACATAATGAAAGATACAAGTGCAAAACAAACTGAAATTATATTGGCATTCACAATAAACAGCATTTATTATAAACATCAAACCTTAACTAACTTATTTAAACCTTACACTTTTTTTGTAGTAGTAGTATTTAAATTAGTGTGTTATGTGTGTTAATAATCTATGAATGTATGATTCAGTGGAACACCAATGGTTCAATGGTGTTTTTTTTACTACAAATAAAAAAAAATTTAAATGAAAAACTTAAATCTGCATACAAACTCAAACTACTCATTTTGAACTCAAAAGTGCATTTCAAATTTACAAAACATGTAATATCACTGTGCGTTGAGACCAAATGTATTAATGTTAGTCTGAGGCCCTGCTGAGCATCTCTTACCTCCATTGACAGGGCCTTTCCTGCGGGTTTTGGGGTTTGCTCGACTGGGCAGGTTTCCACCAGTGGGAGTGGATGTGATCAGATTACTGTCCGAATCACAGTCAACACGGCTTCTCTTCGCAGGAGTGCACTGCTCCACCTGACACAAAAACAGAGTGATCAATGGCACCTGCCATTACAGCAGTTGAAACGCATAAGACTTCATCAAAATATTAGACATATGCCGATATTAAATATATCTTGATAATGGACTATATTAAAATTGTGGGCATTCAAAAATACTGTAAATAATTATCTATCATTTAAACTTTGTTTTTTAAAGAATATTCAGATTGTTGTATTGGCAGTGGTTGTTCATCACAGCACTTACAGTAGGTGAATTAATTTGAAGCAAACATTTTCATGTTAATCTGGCCTAGTCTGTCAGTTAATTAAAGTTAACAAAACCTTATTATTAATCTCAGGTGGTGTTAGTTTCTTAGATACATTTAATTAAAAAGTTGTAATCGTTTAATAAAATGTTAATTAATAACAACAAATACATGTGAGTTAGTAACTAATTAAATTCAGCTGTTGTCTATTATTATTACTTTTTTCAATGAACATGCATTCAGAGGTATATTCATTTTTATTTAGTGTTATATCAGTTCATATAAATTACACACATTAGGCTAGTGGATTGCATGCTGAAGGTCCATGCACTGGGGTGGTTTGCTGGGATGAGAATCAGCACCTCCAAGCCTGAGGCCATGGTGCTCTACCGGAAAAAGGTGGTTTGCCATCTCCAGGTTGGAGGAAAGTCCTTACCCCAGGTGGAGGAGTTCAAGTATCTTGGGGTTTTGTTCACAAGTGAGGAAAGGATGGAACATGAGATGGACAGGCGGATTGATGCAGCGGCAGCAGTAATGCAGTGGATGTATTGGTCCGTTGTGGTAAAGGAGGAGCTAAGCCGAAAGGCAAAGCTCTCGAATTACCGGTCAATCTACAATGCTACTCTCACCTATGGTCATGAGCTTTGGGTACAAGATCTCGAACACAAGTGGCCGAAATGAGTTCCCTTTGCAGCGTGGCAGGGCGCACCCTTATAGATAGGGTGAGGAGCTCTGTCACCCGAGTGGAGCTCGGAGTAGAGCCGCTGCTCCTCCACATCAAGAGAAGTCAGCTGAGGTGGCTCAGGCATCTGTTTCGGATGCCTCCTGGACGCCTACCTAAGGAGACCCAGGACACGCTGGAGGGACTGTCTTTCGGCTGGCCTGGGAACGCCTCGGCATCCCCCTGGAGGAGCTGGAGGAAGTGTCGGGAGAGGGAAGTCTGGGGTTCTCTCCTAAGACTGCTGCCCCCGCGACCAAGCCCCGGAAAAGCATTTGAAAATTAATAAGTGCTAGTGGATTGAATTTTATTGTTTTTATTTGCGTCTGGTCGCTGAATTTGGCAGATTAGTCTAGTGCACTGAGCGAGTTTTGTCAGTGTTGATATTTACAGTAATGATCGTCTTTGTGGCTGGGACACGTCATTTATGTAAAACAGCAACAGTGGATTCCATATTTGATCGGTAACAGTCATAGATATTTACATTCTATACATCTACAGGTAACAGTTCCTTTCATATGCGTCTTTTCCATTAATTGTCTTATCCATTACTTCTCTGTGTGAGAAATACAAGGTGTGGCCCACCGTTTCAAATGCGCATGTCTCGCGGTGAATAAGTGACCGAGAGTCCTGAATTATGCTATTTTTTGGTGGGAGTGCTTGAGCATCATTGTTGTTTTTCCATTTCATTTCAAAGAGCGCAACATTTTCCGAGTTCTCCTCTGCTCACTGCATGCTGTCTGTGTTTCTTTGGCAATGCAGGGGACTACGGGAGCCCAGAGGAGAGCGTCACAAGTAGGGCTTGATTATTTTGGTCATAATTGTAATCACAATTACTCAAAATGATATACAGTTGAAATCAAAATTATTCGCCCTTCTGTGATTTTTTTCTTTTTTAAATATTTTTCCAAATGATGTTTAACAGAGCAAGGAATTTTTCACAGTATTTCCTATAATATTTTTTCTTCTGGAGAAAGTCTTATTTGTTTTATTTTGGCTAGAATAAAAGCAGGTTTAAATATTTTGAAACCTGTTAAGATTATAAGTATTAGCCCTCTTAAGCAATATATTTTTTGATTGTCTGCAGAAGAAACTACTGTTATACAATGACTTGCCCAATTACCCTAATTAAGCCTTTGAATTGCACTTTAAGCTGAATACTAGTATCTTGAAAAATATCTAGTAAAATTTTATGTACGGTCATCATGGCAAAGATAAAATAAATGAGTTATTAGAAATGAGTTATAAAAAATATTGTTTAGAAATGTGTGGAAAAAAAACTTTTTTCTGTTAAACAGAAATCGGGGAAAAATATAAAGTACCGCTAATAATTCAGGAGGGCTTATAATTCTACCTTCAACTGTATATATACACACATTTTTTTTTCTCCCTTTAAATAAGGAAAGGGAAATAAACACAATAGAAAAAAAATATGAAAAACTGTGCTTTAAGCATCTTCACTGTAAGAAATGTTTTTTAATTATAACTACAAAAGTCCTTCAGTCAAGAGCAGTGAGGGATTTTGTACTTTTGTTGTTTGCTTAATAATGATAAAAACAGGCAGTAGGAATATTGTGTGCTGTCTCTTTAAGAGCAGTACCTTTCTGATTTATGGTTTCACTTTCACATGTCTTTTGATTCTCAACTCGTTTGTTCATTACATAAATGAGGGTTAATATGAATAATCACGAAACACAGCGTTTTGACAAAAAATTGCATGTATTTGACTATTAAAGCGCTCATTGACCATTAAAGTTATTAGGATGACTTTAGATGTGTGCTCTGCTCATCTCTGAGGCTGAGCGCATACACACAACAGCATGAGATCTCTTTCGCGCTTTTAAAAACATGAATTATTCGAATGTACATCAATGAATAATGTGCATCCCGTGCTACAAACGTTACATTACAGTACATGCTTTTAGTAATTTTCACATGAAACTGAGCTTTGTAGAGCAGCAATTGTGTACAACTGGAAAGAGGGGCGGTATATGATGCAATAGTCTTTATCTCGATTAATGTTTTTTCATTAACGTTAGAAGCCAAAATCGAAATCAAAACCGAATTTAGATTAATTGCACAGCCCTGATGTTAAGGTGAAAACCGATTTTTATTCAAACAAATCATTGTGAACTTCACACTTCACACGATTTATCACTCAGCCCCACTGTTAAAACTATTTGCCTTAAGGCTGATTTATACTTCTGCGTCAAGCGCACGCGTATGCTACGGCACAGCCTACGCGTGGACACAGCCCCTCACCGTGGCCGTCGGCAACGTTGACGCGCACCTCTCAAAAAAATGTAACGCGTACGCGTAGCGCAAGCTCGGTGATTGGTCGGCTTGGTAGCACTGACGAGTGTGGGTGGAGGTGAGAGCCGCGCGCCCGATGCAGCGAGTGTTTACAAGTGTGGAGTCCCGTGAAGGAGCTCCGGATGGAGACTGTTGTTTTGTGTTTACCTTATGATTAAAGTTGTTGCACGTCCGCCGGTTCCCGCCTCAAAATGAGCCAATTTGAGCCACTTGTACATTGAGGAAGTGTTCAGAAAAAACAAAACACCAGCGAAGAAACTCGACACAGAGAAACATAAACACCTACTGCCAGCTAGCGTTTCAGAAGTGTATTGCAGAGAAACAGAAACAGCCTTCAGAAGTATAAATGTACGGCTACGCGCGAGGCTTGCGCCGTGGGTTACGCCGATCACTTGACGCAGAAGTATAAACCAGGCTTTAGTAATGTTGGTAAATTAAATTAAAAGTGGTTAAATAAAAAAAATCTACTGGACTTTACTTCTAAATGTATTGCTGAAAAAAATATTCAATAATTACAGATATTGAATGATATGAAACATATCGTAATATTATTTTTTTTGCTGTAACACCCAGCCATTCGATATATTGTGCAGCCCTAATTCAAAACAAACCACACTCAAATTTGAGACGATTTTGAGAAGTTTGAATGCAAACCTTGACAGCGTTGCCCCTGATGAAGCGTTTGATGGTGGAGAAAATGCCCGTGTCTCGCTTCTGCATCTTGGCGTCTTCAGTGGACAAACTGTGCTCCACCTCGGAGTGCTTCCTCTTGGTCTTGGCGGTCCGGGCGGACGGGGTGACGCTCCGCTGCTGAGATGCTTTACGCACTCTCAGCCTCATTGTCCCAAAAGTCACATGTAAGACTGAGAAAGAAAAACAAAATAGATAATCTACTATAAACGTGCACCATGCAAATTCAATCTTGCTACATTAAAACTGAAAGTAATATCTTCAGCTCTTAAGGAATTCCATTGTGGAGGTCAGTCATGGCAACTCATGAGAAACAATGGGATTTCTCTCCTGCTGGCATTGACAAGAAAAGGTCTCCAAAGCACCCTACTGACTTTCTTTAACAGTGTCACAAAAAGAGAGGGAAAACACCAACTAACATCTCAAGAAGATGATGGGTTAAAGCCGACAGCTCGCTGACATCTTGACACAGATGATCTTGCATATGGGGTTTGTGAGATTAACAAATGGTAATGAGTGTCATTCAGTGATATATTTGTGACCCAAGGTCCAGCACACAATACATGCTGCAAAAAGTTGCACGGTGGTCCAGAGATTGACAGTGGCTGAGAGATTCTCTGGTGCAGTCTTTCATTATCCGACCAGAAAGTGGCAAAAGCACCTAAAATAAAATCTTTATTGAAATGCAAATTGCAATAACAAATTAGAATGGAAATGTACTTTAAACTTTATTTAAAAATAACATTGTAGAATAATAATGATTTCTCTTGTGAATTTATTTTTTAAGTTTTTACTGCAAATGTCACCTCCATTATTGATGTTATGGATGTGACATTTGCAGTAAAAACTGAAAACTTAAATTCAAATAGAAAGTATATGTTAACATTATATTGAAACGCATTTAAATTTTCCAAAACTACTAAGCACAGAGTTAAAAGATGAGAAAAATAACAATCTGCAAACATCTTTTTTATATTTTAAACCAGGGAAACAAACATGCGTTACGGACGTCACCAAAAAAGTCTACGAGTTTTCAGTATACAACATACTTTGTAGAAATTCTGTGAATTAAACTGCAAAACCCAAAAGAAACAATGCTAATCAAAAGGATAAGAGTTGTCTCTCTACAGAACAAAATGATTGATTGTATTTTATTTGACATGTTTGCACTTATGAGGGTAAAGCTTTATTACACATGTGATATCTCTCCATTATGGATGTGAAATTGTGTGACTTTGGTAAATCAAAAATAATGTTTGAAAAGGGTTTCGCTGTTTTGATGAAATTTTTTTTTCATGGCAAGGTTGACATTTGCATGGAATTGCTGATATATAGCCATGTTAAAAAAGACCATAGTTTCTCTGTATTTATGATTTACTGTTATGTTTTTAAGTAAAACTTTTTTTTTCCACAATTAATTTTTTGCATAAAATGCGATCTAATACTCAAGTGCTTTTAAATTTTTCTACATACATAATCCTGAACCACAAAGCCAGTAATAATTTTTTTAAAACTGAGGTTTGTTTACATCTGTCTGTCTATCTATCTATCTGTATATCTATCTATCTATATATTAATTAAATGAATGGATGTATTAATTCAGCTTTCATGTGATGTATACTTTGTTAGGATAGGATATTTAGCTGAGATAACACTTCAAAATCTCGAATCGGAGGGTTCAAAACTTCTAAATATTAAGAAAGTCACCTTTAAAGTTAAAATTTAAAATAAAAATATTTATTTTTAATTGATATTTACAGTAACAAATTTGCTAAATATATTCATTAATGACTTTTACCTAATATTCCAATGATTTTGGTATTATTATTTTTTTTTCTTATTTTATCTCATGCCAAAAATATAACCCTACATCGAAACACTGGTTTTGTTGTCTATGGTTGCACACGCACACAAACAAAAAGACCTTTTAAATGTCAAAACAACAAGTACAACACAGCTTGTTTTTTTTACATGCAGAATGTGATTTATTTAATTTTAATAAAACCAAATGACTAGCATACGTCATTATTTACAAATGAGCGCTGTGAAAATGTCCTTTAGTGTAATTCAAAATAATTTTTCCACAATCCTATTTTAACCCATTCATCGGCAAGACATTTTTTTAATAATACAGCTTAAATTATTACTTATTCTTGGATTATATATATTTTATAATTACATATATCAGCTATGAATAAGTATGTTCAACTACAAATATATTTATTAGACAACAAAACTCATGTTAACATTTCACGTTCACAAAGATTGCATTACAGCAAACACACTGAATGTGTTTTATATGCATATAATGACTTGTATATAACGAATTTGACGCGGAAAGTCTCATATAAACTAATACATAGATAAGAAACAATTTAACACGATGCTCTAATACTTCTCGGTCTGAAATTAAAAACCTCGTACATTTAAACTCCCGCCTCTTAAATATTTAACCAGATTCAAACGCTGCAGAGCGCGCTGATGAGAATTTACACTACAATCACTTGTAACGTTACATATATGATGATGATATGATGTGTAGAAAGATCGTTTGGTCATTTTTATATATTCGGCGTGTTTTCATAAGCGCATCGGTATGTGCAGCAGAAATAAACTAGTGTAAGTCTTCAGATGTGTTGAAGTGGGCGGGGGTGAATCGTGTCTGCTTTGCTTGTTGAATCTAAACAAATCTAGCTTGCCTTTACCTGTCGATCACTTCCAGCATATTTCCGTAGTGTACGGCGTTTTATAATCTGTAGTCAACCCAAATAAACTACCATAACCCACCTATCCAAGAATCTGTTGTAAGTTCGCGCCTCCAAGCTACGTTATTTAAGCTAAAAATGGTCGCGCGCAAGTTAGCAGGACAATCGGTTTGTGTATTTCAGAACAAAACAATAAAACCACCAACAACGGTGGTACGTAAAAAATAGGCCCAGTAACTTCGGGATACCCTGGCCAGTTGTTTATCACTATAACACGTTAAATTTGTACGGGAATGTTTGATTCTGAGGACGTTTGAACGTCAGCGGCTAACGCTAACAGATGACTTGTTGGCTGTCTCGCGACACCCGCGCACGAGCTGCTTTACACTGTAAACACGCAGAGGAAAATTACAAAGAGGGGTTTTAAATTTATCCTGTTTCATTTTTATTTTTTAAAATCAACACCGGTATAAATATTGTATAATAAAACATTTGCGCGGGTCGTCTTCATCTGCATGAAGAACATGTTTTCAGTACGGAGGGGGCGAGTCGTGAAGACGCGAGATTTCAAAGCACTGCGACCGTGGCGTAGGGTTAAATATATATTTTTTGCATGTATGTGATCAAAATAGCTGCTGTTTAAACACTTACATGCCAAGGGTCGCGACGACACGGTGTAGAGGTGGTTGTGGAAGTGGCCGCGGCCCACGAGAGCGTCTGTCGGTCAGTTTCTCCGCTGAGTGTGAGTCACAGAACGATAGATAGATCTGCTACAGCTGCTCGGGACGCCATTTCCCGCCTCCTCTCAGAGGGATTCTTGCGAAGAACCCGGATGATGCTTTGCACTACCACGCATGCGCGGAGATACTGGCGGATTGTGGTGTATCCACTGTCAGTACGTTTTCATTGTGTTGGAGAAAACATAAATAAATTACTTTTATGTATCTGTCTTTTGATCTGTATTTCTTTTTGTTGATCTATCTATCTATCTATCTATCTATCTATCTATCTATCTATCTATCTATCTATCTATCTATCTATCTATCTATCTATCTATCTATCTGTCTGTCTGTCTGTCTGTCTGTCTGTCTGTCTATATGTCTGCCTGTCTGTCTGTCTGTCTGTCTATCTACCTGCCTGTCTGTCTGTCTGTCTGTCCATCTATCTGTCTGTCTGTCATCTATCTATCTATCTATCTATCTATCTATCTATCTATCTATCTATCTATCTATCTATCTATCTATCTATCTATCT
>CAIGQZ010033189.1:2544740-2557076 GCA_903798205.1 Danio tinwini
TCTATCTATCTATCTATCTATCTATCTATCTATCTATCTATCTATCTATCTGTCTATCTGTCTGTCTGTCTGTCTGTCTGTCTATCTATATGTCTGCCTGTCTGTCTGTCTATCTACCTGCCTGTCTGTCTGTCCATCTATCTGTCTGTCATCTATCTATCTATCTATCTATCTATCTATCTATCTATCTATCTATCTATCTATCTATCTACCTGTCTGTCTGTCTGTCCGTCTCTGTCTGTCTGTCCGTCCGTCTGTCCGTCCGTCCGTCTGTCTGTCTGTCTGTCTGTCTGTCTGTCTGTCTGTCTGTCTGATTGTCTGTCTGTCTGTCTGTCTGATTGTCTGTCTGTCTGTCTGTCTGTCTGTTTGTCCATGTAATCAGTGAGTGAAAATACAAACTTCATAAAGAACTTGTTGTTTATTTTTAGATATTGGCATCCGGTTGATATAAACGAGTTATTCATGATGTCAACATGATTTATGTAAAAAGTAAAATACAGAAATAGTTAGCAAACTATATTTTAAAGCAGGCACATCCCCGACAAATACATATATATTTTTATAATGACAATGAATGCAGCTTTGCTGTGTTGTTCTATTGCTCTATTTCATCCCCAAATGCATCATGGTCCGGTATGGTCCTGGGCCACCCCAAATCCCCCTTAATATGAGGTAATGAAAGGAAGATACAAAATTAACATGCGGCTTGTAATCAAACTTGTTATGTTGTGTTTAGCATGTGATTAATACTCACTTGAGGAGTCCGTGCCAATACAAATGAGGCATAACATCAGCTTTCATGTGGTACATGACTCTGCTCTCTTTACTCTGGTCCACAACAGGAAAGGTCTCCAGCGGCTGACCGTCATAGTCAAACTCTGCCAAAATCACTGTGTTGTAGCTTGTAACCAGAGGACATGAGGTGTAGCCATCATACTGCAACAGACACAACACAAGTAGTATTAAATATAAAGTATAATTATGTGTAAGATTTAACATAATTTATTAATAGTGCTCAAATACATGCAGTTAACGTTCTCTCACCGGCCACTTTATTAGGTTCACCTGTCCAACTGCTCATTAACGCAAATTTCTAATTTGCCAATCACATGGCAGCAGCTCAATGCATTTAGGCATGTAGACATGGTCAAGACGATCTACTGCAGTTCAAACCGAGCATCAGAATGGGGAAGAAAGGGGATTTAAGTGACTTTGAATGTGGCATGGTTGTTGGTGCCAGACAGGCTGGTTTGAGTATTTCAGAAATTTCTGATCTACTGGGATTTTCACACACAACCATCTCTAGGGCTTACAGAGAATGGTGAGAAAAAGAGAAAATATTCAGTGAGCGGCAGTTCACTGTGGGCACAAATGCCCTGTTAATGACAAAGGTCAGAGGAGAATGGCCAGACTGGTTCCAGCTGATAGAAAGACAATAGTAACCAAGGTATGCAGAAGAGCATCTCTGAACACACAACACGTCCAACCTTGAGGCTACAGCAGTCGAAGACCACACTGGGTGCCACTTCTGTCAGCTAAGACCAGGAAACTGAGGCTACAATTCACACCGGCTCACCAAAATTGGACAACAGAAGATTGAAAAAGCATTGCCTGGTCTCATGAGTCTTGATTTCTGCTCTGACATTTGGATGGTAGGGTCAGAATTTGGCATCAACAACATGAAAGCATGGATCCATCTTGCCTTGTATCAACAGTTCAGACTGGTGGTGGTGTAATGGTGGGGGATTTTTTTCTTGGCACACTTTGGGCCCATTAGTACCAATTGAGCATCGTGTCAACGCCACAGCCTACCTGAGTATTGTTGCTGACCATGTCCATCCCTTTATGACCACAGTGTACCCATCTTCTGATGGCTACTTCCAGCAGGATAACGCACCATGTCATAAAGCGCAAATCATCAGTCATCAGACTGGTTTCTTGAACATGACAATAATTTCAAGGTACTCATATGGCCTCCACAGTCATCAGAACTTAATCCAATAGAGCACCTTTGGGATGGGGTGGAATGGAAGATTTGCATCATGGATGTGCAGCTGACAAATCTGCAGCAACTGCGTGATGCTATCATGTCAATATGCACCAAAATCTTTAAAGGAATAGTTCCAGTACCTTGAATCTATGCCATGAAGGATTAAGGCAGATCTAAAGGCAAAAGGGGGTCCAACCAGGTACTAGTGAGGTGTACCTAATAAAGTGGCAAATGAGTGTATGTGGAAATGTTTAGTTGTGTACATTCGCTGATTTCACCACTCTTTTGTTTCTAATGGTTTACTCTGCCTTTATTGGATTGTTTTAAGTTGTATTACGAGAAACGAAAGTGAAACAAAGATGGAGCAACAGTTGTTTTTTTAACTGGAGTTTAGTGTTATATCTTGTAAACATCTTTGATTGGAAAGAAACTCGAGTCAATTTATTGCTCGACTGGTTTCCAGAAAATTCCGATAGTACATTGTTTATTTTGAATAATAAATACTTAAAGGGATAGTTCACCCAAAAATAAAAGTGTACTTATTATTTACTAACCTTTCCCAGCAGCTGGAACGGCATCTGCTGCATAAAACATATGCTTGATAAGTTGGCGGTTCATTCCGCTGTGGCGACCCTAGATTAATAAAGGGACTAAGTCGAAAAGAAATTGAATTATTGAATTTACTGACCCTTCACACAGTTTCTTTCTTCTGTTGAACACACAATAAGATATTCTAAAGAAACATGTAACCACTGGCTTCCATAGTAGGAAAAACAAATACTATGAAAGTCAATGGTTACAGGTTTCCAGCTTTCTTCAAAATATCTTCTTTTGTGTTCAACAGTAGAAAAAAACTCAAACCGATTTGGAACAAGTGAAGTGTGAGTAAATGATGGCAGAATTTTAATTTTTGCGTCAACTATCCCTTTAATCATTATATTCACAATTTAGATAATTAATAAATGAATAAGGTATGTACATTTGAATGTACCTGCTATTTTTGTGCCGTTATATAATAAGGCATACCAGCGTGTTACAAGTACTATTTCTGTAACAAGCAGTCATAATGTGCATACTACGCATACTGCATCCCACATTCTAATATTTCCCATAACAGTGCAACAGGTGAACCAGAAGTAATATCAGTAACATTTTGCAGACTGCTTCTTAACCATAGTTATAGCTATTCTAAAATATACTAATTTGTCTAACTTTATTTTAAGTTTGAATTTTCTTTGATGTTAAATTAATTTTAATAGTTTTTTTTGCGTATCATTTTGATGGACAGAGAGTTTCCAGCTCCAAACAGTCCAGCAGAGTGCCGACAGCAGTTACAGTTTTTCTCAGTCGCTTTGGTACATTTCTCAGATGTAAAAGCAAAAGCCAGTGTCTTGCTCAAAATCCTTAGTTCCCCCTTCCAAATCTTTCACTAATAATGAACGTGTCAGTGCGGTCAGAAAAAGTCCTTGTGTCATTCTCTCCGGAAAAGGCAGTCAAGTTACTAGTCATGTTGTCAATACAACAGTGTACTCTGAAGGAGTGTTCTGAAGTAAACTATGGCTATTTATTTATTTATTTGCTGTTTGTACTGTAATTTGCAGACAGATCATGCCTTTGTGATACAGAAAGGAAAAGACAGCACTGCATAGCACAAAGAAAAAAACTAAAGTAGAAATGTGAACATAGGACAATCTCCTTTGAGATACATCTTTAGTAGAAAGTCAAAATTCCCCTGGGAGAAATTTACCAATTGTAGACAGATTTAGATAAAGTCTAATGGGAATTTATAGAAAAACAACTTATGCCATGAATAAATGATTAAATGTTGTGGGGGGTGAGACTATTCAACAGACCATTGTAATACATTTTGATCAACATGACATAAGCAACCGATAATGTAGGAAACTTCAGAGAATTGCACAGAATCATTTGCATGGATGTACAAAAGCATTTGCAGCTTGTTCAAAGGAATGAGAAATGCTTTTTGGATGCGCACAAGTGACACAATGATGTAAAGATTGAGCAGGCAGTTTTCAGAATTTCAATTCTGATCTGAGAAAATGTACCAAAGCGACTGAGAAAAATCTGTTTGCATTGTTTTTTTTTTATAATTAACAACACGGACAAAAGAAAACTATGAAAAAATGTCACACAAGCAAAACACATACCAATCCTTTTTTTTTTTGACTTTGCACATTCCCATGAAGTACCAATAAAGTAATTGAGTCACTTCACTACACTCTCAGATGTAAAATGTAAAAAATGTGGTTGTATAAATATTAGTTGTATGTGTATTAGGCTCATTTTTACAAGTCACCTAGAGTAAAACAATCGAGTTTCGCCATTTTTTAATACATTCAGCCGATCTCCAGGTCTGGCGGGAGCACTTTTAGCTTAGCTTAGCATAAATCATTAAATCGGATTAGACCATTAGCATCTCATTCAAATTCAAAAAAGTGCTTATAGATAATTTTCCTATTTAAACCTTGACTCTTCTGCAGTTACATTGTGTAAGACCGATGGAAAATGAAAAGTGGTGATTTTTTAGGCCGATATGGCTAAAAACTATACTCTCATTCTGGCGTAAAAAAAAAAAAGAAACTTTGCTGCTGTACTATGACTGCGGCAGAAGCAATGACATTATGCAGTGCCTGAAAATAGTCTCCATCTATGTAACTTGTTAACATTGCTGGGTAATATCATTGTGCTGGACCCAGAGATCAGCTGAACGTATTCAACAACAGTAAAATTCAACTGTTTAACTTTAAGCGGGTTGTACATTTATTTTTTTTTAAGTTGAAAGTTTCTTTAACACTGCACTGTTAATGGTGTACATTTGGGAAACTCCACATATACAGTGGCAAGCCATTTTAAGTTTATCCTGCTTGCTAAAACAAAACAAAAAAACGAAACAGTTTTGAATAATAACAGAAAATATTGTATTAAAATATTTGTATGTGTATTTAGGCTAATTTTACAAGTCACTTAGAGTTAAAAGTAAAGTTTTACCATTTTTGAATTGATTTAGGCCCAATCCCAATTCTATTTTTGTACCCCTTCCCCTTTCCCTTGGCCCTTACAACCGAGGGTTAAGGGGAAGGGCTTCAAAACGTACCCCTAAGAATTGGGACAGCACTTCAACACCTGCACACGTCATCACAATCTCATGCTTCATATGAGATCAGACGATGGCCACTGCTGTAGTTATTCCAGTTGTGTTCTTTTTTTAGTATTTATCTTCAGGAAATCACTGAAGGCATGTATTATGTTATCATAATGATCTAATGTGGCAATAAGATCGTAACTGTACTGTGTATTTGCACAGTGGCCATATTCATCTATGTAAACACACGAAAACAACATTAACTTTATAGCAGACACTGTAAAAAACTCATTCTTAGCCACTAGACTGCTCTAATAGGGTATTTGAGTGTCATCGAGTGTCAGAATGTTGTGGGACTGGAGTTATGATTATGGATTATAGATCGCAAAATTTAGCAGGGTTTTTTTGCGGGTTTTTTAAAAAGCATGATGGTAAAACACAAACCCGGTTATGAATATATTAAAACATATGTTTGTTTGTCGTAAAAATTCATAATAATGACCAAAAATACTAATTTGTGGATCTCCTTACTTCCGGGTTCAGCTATCCTGCCGTTGTGGCAGGTGTATTCTGGGAAATTTTCTTACCCCTCCGTTTTAAGTGTGGTGCTGGAAAATCTTCGTTCGAAGAGATGTATACCCCTTGCCCTTAGCCCTACGCCTTCAAGCTAAAGAGAATTGGGACAGGGGTAAGGGGAAGGGCTAAGGGGTAGAATTGGGATTGGGCCTTAGCTGATCTCCAGATCTGCTGGGAGCACTTTTAGCTTAGCTTAGCATAAACCATTAAATCGGATTAGACCATTAGCATTCAAAAAAGTGAATATATAAAATAATTTTCCTATTTAAAGCTTGACTCTTCTGCGGTAACATTGCGTACTAAGATTGATGAAACATTGTGATTTTCTAGGTTGATATAACTAAGAACTTTACTCTCAATAAACAAGGCACTTTACTGCTGTACCATGGCTGCAGCAGGAGCAATGACATTATGCAGTGCCTGAAAATCTATGTCTCCATCTATGTAACTTGGTAACATTGCTAGGTAATATCATCGAGCCAGGCCCAGAGATCAGCTGAAAGTATTCAAAAACAGTAAAACTCAACTGTTTAACTTTAACACTGCACCATTAATGGTGTACATTTGGGAAACACCACATATACAGTGGCAAGCCATTTGATGTTTATCTTTAAACACACTTACCGCTTTATCCGGTGTCTGTTTCTTCAGGATTCTGCTGACAGTTCGGTCGAGGACTGCAGACTGCGCAGCTGTAGAAGATTATAGTCATTGATAATTCGCTCCATCATATAATTTCATTCATTCATTCATTCATTCATTCATTCATTCATTCATTCATTCGTTTTCTTTTTGGCTTAGTCCCTTTATTAATCTGTGGTCGCCACAGCGGAATGAACCGCCAACTTATCCAGCATTTGTTTCACGCAGTGGATGCCCTTCCTGCCGCAACCCATCTCTGGGAAACATCCATGCACACTCATTCTCACACATACACTACGAACAATTTAGCCAACCCAATTCACCTGTACTGCATGTTTTTGGACTGTGAGGGAAACCGGAGCACCTGGAGGAAACCCACGCGAACACAGGGAGAACATGCAAACTCCACTCAAAAACGCCAACTGACCCAGCCGAGGCTCGGACCAGCAACCTTCTTGCTGTGAGGCGACAGCCATACCTACTGCGCCACTGCATCGGCTCATTTAATTTCAGTAAACAATTGTTAAAACTCTCGCTAAGAAGATTTACTCAGTGAATGGGAAATCAACTTACAAAAAATACTAATAAACAGGTTCTAGACTTGTTTGATTACTTCTAATAATTAAGAAGAAATAGTATAATGAGAACTATCTCCTCCTTTTTCCAGAGAAATCCCCACTATAATTACATAATAACAAAAACAAAACCTGGATAATTAGAAAATAAGTGTTTTTTTGCAGCGTTTTACCTACTGCTGCCGCTGTTTTGGATGTGGGTAGATTGGTGCAGTCTCCAATGCCAAACACGTTGTCGTATGTCTTGTGTTGAAGAGTGTTTTTATTAACATCCAGCCAGCCGCTGGCGTCATCCAGCGAAGAGCCTTTCAACACTGCGGGAGGTCCCATCGGAGGGGTAACGTGAAGCATCTCATACTATAATCAAAATAAATAAATAATTTATAATAAATGCCTGATAGACATTAAAACAAGATGTTGGGGGGTTGAGGGGTGTCTGCCCTTTCAATATTGGGAAATTGTATGCACTGATCTAATTCGTAAAGGGGATCTATTATGCATAAATCACAATTATAAGTGGTTTAAACCCAGTTTGGCAGCAGTATATGAATATAGCCAGCCTCTAATGGAAAAAGTAAATAAACTATTTTTTATAAATCACACTTTATAACAGTCTAGGAACACTTTGATTGACATTTTCGATTTGTATGTGTTATCAGAGGGGGAAAGCCCCGCCCATTAGTGACAATTTTTCCCTGATTAGCATAGACAGCCCTGAGTGAGAAGCAGCCGTCCGCCATTAGAGTTTTGAATCTGCCGCTATGCTGACACGTAGGCATTTATAGCTCCACCCCCATTTAAAGAGATTCCTGGGAGCACAATCACATGAATTTAAAGGGACAGTGGCACAATTTGGATCAAAGCCTAAAGTCAGTTTTAAAGGGCACCTAGGTTATCACTTTTTCCAGATTTAATATAAGTCTTTTGTGTCTCCAGAATGTGTCTCTAAAGTTTTATCTCAAGACACCCATCAGATTTTTTATCATACCTGTCATAAGTTTCTACTTTGTAGCATTTAGCATCAGCTAGCGGTTTTTGTGTACTGCGCCTTTAAGGCTAGTCCTTCACGCCCACCGTTTCCACGTGCCTGGCAGCGGCTCCCTCGGCTGCGTCAGACAACAGACAAACACAAAGGAATAAGATCTCGCGTAACGTTTGTGAGGAAAAACTACAGTAAGAATCTCACCGTTTAGCTTTGCACTGTTTTTGCACGCAAATGTGACAGGATACAGGTTAATATCCACTGCTGTATGGATATCTGTTACGTTAATGTAAAAAATAAATCTAATTTATCGTCCACAAACCAGGATTGAAGCGTCTTCTTTTAAAATTGTTCTGATACGCGGCTGTGTTGATGAAGTAAAGCTGAAGTAAATGGCTGTAATTCATTAACATGCGCTGTTTTAAAACATTTTAAACTTGTAAAACTCACTCTTGATCGCATTTGATGATGATTGATGATCCTAGCAAACTGAACTGACTTTTATTTACGGTTGCTTAGTGTGCTCACGTCCTGGTCCTGTGTCTGGTTGATAAGATTATACGTTACTACGGAGACATGTTAATACGCAGCTGTCAATCAATTCGGTGGGCGGGGGGACCGCACTCCTACGTCAAGTTGCGTTCGGTCTCAAAACTGCTCCAATTGGTCCACTATTTTTATGTTGTTAAATTTTAAAAAAAGGACTGGGTGTGTTTATATCACCCCAATATGACGCTCTATACACCATACATACACATATGTCTGTCCAAACAGCTTGAAAGAGAGATTTTTCACCATAGGTGCCCTTTAAAGAGTTATAAAACATTATTTGTGGGGTATTTTGAGCTGAAACTTCACATACACCCTCTAGAGACATCAGAGACTCATTGCACATCTTGTAAAAAAGGGCATAATAAGTCACCTTTTAATAATAATATAAATGTAATTAATAAGTTAACAAAAATATAAATTTGACCACCACTGTAATGATTCATACCACTGTAAATGCATGGTCGACTATTCATTTGGTGGTCTGAAATCTGGCAGATCTAGCCAAATGAGTCACTTTTTCTTGAAAATAAGTGTGTGTGTCTACATAAAGCCTAAAAGGAAAGGAACGTTAGACTGTGTATTTTAACAGATGCCATGTGCTTGTAACATGTAAGATAAGCAGTAAATCGGTGCAGGGATGCAAGCTTGTCACCACTTAACAAAACCTGGCGAATATATATACACATATATAAGTGGGTTGTTATATTTAATTTAAGTTAATTTATGTTAAGTTATATTTAATTTAAGTTACATTGCATCTACATGCCAACTAATTCTCATTAGATTACAAGTGGACTGTTAGGTTGGGGTTAGGGTTGTGGTAAGGGTTAGTGTTAGTTGACATGTACTTGCAAAGTTTCTTATAGTCAGTTAAATGTCTGTATCAAGAGATATTAAGCAGACAGTGTACTAATACTCAAATAAGCCATCAAAATAAAGTTTCCCCCTGAGAAAAACTGTAATTTTTTTCAGGATATTCAATGCATAATTCAGACACAGTCTACACACTGTACAATGCAATTAGTTGACTTGATTTTAAAAAGAAAGTAACCCGTTGCCTTATGATTATTAAGTAATCATATGTGCATCAATATAAAAGTTAAGTCAATAGGTTTACTGATGTTTTTTAAATAAAGTCAACTTGTTGCTTTTAAGGCAATGTGTTTACTCACTTTTTTTTAAAGTAAAGAAACTAATTGCTTTCTACAGTGCAGCTAACATAAGATGTTTTTAGTCAGATTTAACCGTGGCTACCTTGAAAACTTCTGTCTCCCCAGGTTTGTCCAGATTCTCGAACACTGCTTCCTGTTTGTCGGCTCTGACCTCAATGAGGTTGTGTCTGAGGTTCACATTAAGGTCCCGTTTCTTCACAATCTCCCACAAGGCATCAGCGTACTTCTTGACGCCAAACAGCACCGGTAAAGAGGTGTTGAAAATAATGTTGGCTTTGGACCTTTTTCCAGTCTAAAAAGAGAAAACAGATAAAACATGATCTCTGTGCTTCAGTATTACTGGTCATGTGCAGTCATAAACATACTGTGGCAGTACCATGGTATAGTGATGGCATTAATAAATACTGTGGTACTGAATGATTATTATATAAGCACATGGTGAATCTAGACCAGAGATGCCCAAATTAGGGCTCGCAGGCCAAAGTTGGCCCATGATAACCTTTGATTTGGCCCACCGTCCTATCTGAAAAGAGAGGGAGAAAGGATGGGGAGAAGGGATGAGAAGGTGGGATGGGAAGGTGGTTTGGGCGAATACCTTTGACAGAGATTGTGGCTTAAAATTTAACATAACCTTTTGTTTGTTTGTTTGAAAATCAAATGTTTTAAATAAATGTTGTAAATAAATCAGACTTTTAAAATGTAAATACCGTCCCTTGACAGATAGTGGACAATGCACAAGACATCGGCATGGAAATCAAGGCAAGGGCACAAGCAGCTCGACTGTATTCAACATTGAACTGTTATGAGATTGTTTATGCTTTTCTAGTTTTCTACATTTAGTTATCTAGTTATTTTTAAAAATTAGTAAGTAAATTAGGAAATTACCTATGGCACATTTTATGTAATACGGTTTGTTGTAAATATATTCGGCCCACTGCCCTCAATCAAGTTGTTTTTTGGCCCGTTATAAGACAAACTTCGGCCATCCCTGATCTAGACACTTCAAATAATATCATCATATTACATAGTAAAAGTTCATGGTTTAACCATGGTTTTTGGTCAAAGGTAGAGCACTGCCTTTGCTTGTGTACACAAAACATGGCATTACCATGGTATGTGCCCAATATACAGTACACCATGACATATGGCAAAAACATGTTATTATCCATGTTCATGTCCACAAAACATGGTATTATCATTGTTTGTGTTCACAAAACAAGGTATTACCATGGTGCATTTCCCAAATATATTATATTACCATGATATAAGGCCAGAGAATGATATAACCCTTGTAAATGTCCACAAAACATGGTATTACCATGGTGCATTTCCCAAATATATTGTATTACCATGATTTATGGCGAAACATATTATATAACCTTTGCTAATGTCTACAAAACATGGTGGTACCATGATGCATTTCCCAAATATATTGTATTACCATGATTTATGGCCAAACATATTATATAACCCTTGCTAATGTCCACAAAACATGGTGGTACCATGGAGCATTTCCTAAGTAAATAGCATGATATGGCCAATAACATAGCCTTATCCTTGTTCATATCCACAAAATATTATGTTATCATGGTACAGTATGTTTCCAAAATATAAAGTACAACCATGATATACTGTGTGGCCAAAACATGGTATTACCATTGTTCATGTCCACAAAACATGGTATTACCATGGTGCATTTCCAAAATATATTGTAATACCATGATATATGGCCAAAAAACATAGTATTATCCTTGTTAATGCCCACAAAGTATTATAGTATCATGGTATGTTTCCAAAATACATGGTATTACCATGATATATAGCCAAAAACATGGTATTATCATTGTTTATGTCCACAAAACATGGTATTACCATGGACTGTTTCCTAAATATACAGCATTACCATGTTGTATTGCCAAAAACATATTATTATTCTTGTTATTGCCCACAAAATAGTATTAGTTTATAGTAGTTTACCATTCTTAATATCCAAAAAAAAGGTGACACAGCCTGTTATTTTATGCATTAATAAAAATGTGAAACACGAGATGATCATTAATGTACAATAAGATGCACAACACAATATTTAGATTGAGAACTGAACCTTTCTCAGGAAGGTGTCTGAGAGGTACATGATTTTCTGAGGAGCTCCAGCACATTTAACTGGAGTGTTTGGGAAGGTGAACAAAGCGTTTCCCTCCTTAAAGCTTTTCAATGCATCCCACGTCTTTTCCACTGTTTTCAAGGAGTAGTTTGAACCAATTTTGGGGTGTTCAAATCCCTGCGGCAGGCCCTTGATCTGTAATTTACAAAGAAAAAGAAGGAAACCCTATCAAACCTTGCACCAGAAACTGTTAATCATTATTAACCCTTGATGTGGACATTGAAAACAGGTACACCGTTTCAGGTATGACCAAAAAATCCAAACATACAACGAAGGTTAAAATTCTATTTAACTTGATTTTTGACTTTAAGTCTGACAAACAAGTGTACTGTAATTAAATGTAATTAAATAAAGATTGGATACTACCTCTGGACTGATGTGGCAATGACACCACAACCGATATGTGTTTATAATAGGGCTGTCAATTGATTAAAAAAAGTAACTAATTAATCACACCTTTTTTTGTGATTAATCATGATTAATCACGATAAAAAAAATCCAAAATGCAGGCATTGCAAATATGGAAATTGGAAAATAATAATAATAATAATAATAATAATAATAATAATAATAATAATAA
>CAIGQZ010033189.1:2573639-2600800 GCA_903798205.1 Danio tinwini
ACAGCTTAAAGTGACATTTAAAGGCTTAACTAGGTTAATTAGGTTAATTAGGCAGGTTAGGGTAATTAGGCAAGTCATTGTATAATGATGGTTTGTTCTGTAGACTATAAAAAAAAAGCTAATAATAAGGGGCTAATAATTTTGACCTTAAAATGATTTTAAAAAAAATTAAAACTGCTTTTATTCTAGCCGAAATAAAACAAATAAAACTTTCGGCAGAAGAAAAAATATTATCATACATAATGTGAAAATTTCCTTGCTCTGTTGAACATCATTTGGGAAATATTAAAAAGAAAAAATTCAAAGGGGAGCTAATAATTCTGACTTCAACTGTATACACACACACACACACACACACACACACACGCACACGCACACACACACACACACGCACACACACACACACAAAATATTTATATTTAATATATAGCATATAATGGTATATAATGTTAAATAATTAGATTTTTTTATTGTTAATATTATTGGTATTAATATATTTATTATTCTATTTGTATTATTCTTTATAATATATATTCTTTTATTATTATATATATATATATTTTTTAGTCCTGCATTAATTATGCAAAACATAACATTGCAAATTATTTAATGAATACTATTATTATTAATTATTATTATTAATTATTTACTTTTTTATTTATTTTTTTAAAGATTTATTTATCTGATTTTTGTGACAGTTAACAAACAAAAGTAAAAGAGAAAATATCAGTATGAAAATAAATAAAAATTATATAACAGTACAAAACTGATTAAATAAATAAAAATAAACCTCACTATAATCCTCTTATTGTGCAACACACAGTATATGATGTGCATAAACAATATATGACGTGCATTCATTTTACAAATTAGGCATATAAACAGGTCAATATATAATAATTTTTTTATTATTTTTGTTTTTTGTCATGAAGTCATGTTGGGTTAGTAAGTCAAATGCCTATTGACTTTCACAACCACTGTACATCTTTTTTTTTACTACCACTTCAGTAAAAAACTTCATCCACTTCATCTTTAATGTGAAGATGCCATAAATGTTTGTTTCAGTGATATTTCACTGATGTTTATTTTGAACACATACCTTCCCACACACAAAACAAGTGCATCCCAGCTGCACTCCGTGTAATGTCCCAGCAAGCCTCTACAGCATTCTTCACAAATCATCTTGTAATGTATTGCCACCATATGGCAGGACGCCGCAGCCATGCAGCTCACCTGTGCTGACGGCATGCATGCAGTGCTGCAGTTTTCCCCCAGGAGACAGTGTGTGTTTCCAGAGAACGGACGAGTTTCCTGGCTGCACCTCCGCTGGGTCCTCATTAGGACGATGTGGGGGAAGATACGCGCTGTGCGTCAGACATTAAAAAACAGCAAGAACTAAAAGACAATTAGACTGTGCTGCGTGACCCACATGATCTGATCATCTGCGATGCTTTCCAGCACAAGTAAACAAGCTTTTATGAATTACAGTATAGCTGTAGGGGAGCGTTTTGTTTAGGATATCACCATTAATATGCCTCTTTGTTTAAGGGCGCTTTACTCTGAACTGGCAATCAGATCACAATGAGATTATATTGGGCTGAAATATAACGCATTATTATTTTACGCTTTTCTTTATGGTGGTGTTTTTCAGAGAAACCCGTAGGACCCGTCAGAGATGGCCTGGTGTTATGGCAATCTGGAAGAAGGACGTTCACATTGGTTAGTGCAGATTCTAAAGAAATATTAACATTTAAGTGATGTCAGAATTATACGCCCTCCTGAATTATTAGCCCCCCTGTATACTTTTTGCCCCAATTTCTAAACTTAAAAGTTTTAATAACTTTTATCTTTGCCATGATGACAGTACATAATATTTTTCAGGAGACTAGTAATCAGCTTTAAGCTTTTACAAATAAAACTTTCTCCAGAAGAAAAAATATTATAGGAAATACTGTGAAAAAATCCTTGCTCCTTGCTCCGTAACTTAATTGTTTTTACACTTTTATTTTTTTTTTCTCATGGTTTTAACCTTTAATGGATAGGACAGTAGAGATTATTGACAGGAAAGCGTGGGGAGCAGAGTAGGCATGGGTCAATAACAGTTGTCAAGGTATACCGTGGTATGGAAAAGTCAAGGTTTTAAAACCATCAAAATTTTTGCAATACCGTTCCTAAGGTATGAGTAAGATTTTTTATTTACTTTTTTTGTTTGTTTGTTTTTTAGAACAACAGTATCTCCAGCAGAATAGATGTCGTTTTCAATTGTAAAAAATCTGTTTTTGAAACAAATAAAGACAACAGAAATCAATAATTCATTTAGCTCAGTTCAGTTACTGAGCCAAAATATTATAAATGTTTCTCAAAATAAAATATACTGTGTTCAAAAGGCAAAAAAGTTGTATTTTTTTACCCAGACATTTAAAAAGAATGTGTTTTAGAGCAGTAATCACAATACAGTGATATCGTGAAACCGCAATATTTTTATCCAAGGTTATCATACCGTCAGAATCTTATGCCTAGAGCTGAGAAAAGAAGGATCCGCGTAGGACCTTGAGGTGGAAATTAAACTCGAGTCATCGTAAGCACCAGAGTGCATGTGTCGTCGCATTAACCACTACGCCATTGGTGCCGACATGTTTTTACAAAATATGTAACTTAAAACAATTAAGTTGTTCCAAAAAAACCCTCAAGAATTGTGCTGATTCAGCTCATTTTAAATGAGTAGTTTAGAGTACTAGTATTAAGTAGTTTTGCTGCTTGTTCAGTCCAAATTAAGGATTCACAATGCGATAAATCAAGATTAAATTAAGAAGCATTTTTTTAGACAAGTAAAAAATATGATTTTCTTTTTAAAAATAGTAAGTGAACATTAAGTGAGTTTTCTGTTAACACAATCTAAATATTTTGCCATTGGGGTAAATATTAAGTAAAATTAAGTAAAAATTAAGTCAAATTAAGTCAAATTATTTGGTTTTCAGTTTGAAATAAGTCTATTTTACTCACCCCAATGGAAAATAATTGATCTTGTTTTAAGAAAAAACATAAACTTTATTTTGCCTTATGATATCTCATTAATTTCCTTATGAACGTAGCTCAAACCCTGTGGCACACTAAGTCCAAGAAATTTGTCATTCGACCTGAAAGCCATAGCAAAATATTGCCACTGGTTGGAACCCCTTATGCTTTCAGAGCTGTCTTAAAGGGGTAGTTCACCCTAAAAATGAACTCTATAATAAAAATGAATTTTGTGCTGACTTTTGTCGAAAAGTTATGGATGCTAATGGCTATCCGTTTGCAAACAATTTTACAATATCTTTTTGTGTGCTTAGTAGAAGAAAGACACCAATGAAGGGTGAGTAAATGCGGAGTAAATTTACATTTTTGCAAGAAATATCACTTTAATTCTTTGTGGCATTGAATAGTCTCTAGATTCTGGTTTATACTGACCTGAAAACATCACTAGAACAAATCCGCTCTATATGTGGACTAGGCAAGGCCCCACATTGCCCGGCACCCCAACCTCCCCTCTTCTATACCACCTCTCCCCCACCTGTCTTCAAAACCGGTGTCCTGACATTATATCCTATCCATCAGATTATGCTACCAACACTGTATTTGAATGGTTTTGGGATTGGGGTTAGGGATTAGGTAGGTAAGGGCGATATTACAGCTTCATATCACACTACTCCACTTCAGAATTAACACTGGTAGCATATTGCATAATCAAAATGTGCTACCTATTTGAAATGACTTGTAAAGTTTGATTTAACTTAAAATGTAAGCAGCAACATTTTTTTACAGTGTAAGAAACCCTAAATTATTCGTCCCAAACATCCTGAATTATTCGACCACAACTACATAAAATGTGAAGTTGCTGTCATCTCATTGACAGATTTTAGTGTCATCGAGCCTTAAAAAGTGACCAAGGATTTTGTTATACCATCTCATATGTTTTTCATCAATTGTTTGTTAAACTTTATAAATTATTAAACATTATTTAAGCACAAGCATAAAAATATTGTTGTGACTTACTATTAGTATACAGTGGCCAGCATAAATAAAGACTGCTTTTTAAATGAATACTTTCTGTAGTACAAACATTTTCGTGCATATACATTAGATCAGGGAGCATTAAGCTCAGGGAGCACAGGGAGGTAATTTACCAAATTCATGTTCAAATTCAGTTCATGGTGCACTAATTTGTACACTCCAATGAATATGATAAAAAATAAAAAGTAACATTTTTTATCTTACAATACTATTCCAGCTGAAGTATCACAATACCAAAATACCATTTTATCCATCGAAATTACGCTATATAAAGTGGTCAATAATTGTTTCAATGTTTCCTGTTGCTATTTTAGGGTTTTCAGCCATTTTTTTTGTCTTCTCAGGTAACAACCCAAAGTCAAAATTTAACTTTGTGAGTCGTTCTTTTAAAGAGATTGTCGCGGTCACTAATAAATCATATTAACAGGAACAGAAATGAACTGGTTCGAACTAAAGTGTCAGAAAATGTGCAGTAGGCTACCATAAAATAGGTAAATTCTTCACATTCTACACACCCTTAAAGGGCTCCACAGACAATAGAAAATAGTCTATTGTTGTACAACCGTGTGAGCATTTTAGCGACTTTTCCACATGCAACATGATCTATTGTAGATAAAGCATTAATGACGATAATACTGTTTACAAACTACAGTGGCACCGCCAGTATTTTGGAGCCATAGTATCGCGATACTACCATAGTACCGTTAAACACTGCAACCCTAATATATATAAAACACATTTTTTCTTTCATAGTAAATTAAATGCTAATACCATTTAAATATAATTATTTATTTAATTATATTTTTTCGTATCAGTTTGTAGTATAATCAGTGCCTTCTCTTGGGCACTTCTCTTTAACAGTAACCTACACTTACACCTAGTCACATGATCAACTGTAGATGCAACAAGCAACCAGACAACTGCAGTGTTTAGTAGTTCAACAGATCAAATCCTGCACAACAAAAGACCTTCTCTCGTAATCCACACTTAAGTTCTGCATTTAATGTTTATTGTTAGCAACAGAATTCATCCACGCCATGTGTTAGAGCTGAGGTCTTCAGCTCTTCTCAGGTCTTGTTGCCTAGAAACCTTGATGACACCCCCCTTGTGCGATTGTTGCCGCTGCTCTTGGCTTCACTTGCACACAAACAAATCAAACTCGTTTGGATCCCCAGAAATAGTTCATTATCGTGCTTTTTTTTCCCTTCCTCCTCTTTTATTCATATCACCCATCGCTCCATTATTGTCTTATGTTCTGCTCCTCTGAGATAAAACAGTCACCTTGGTGCTGACGTGAAGATGCACTACATGTTTGTGTGTGTGTGTGTGATTGTAGGAAGGAAAAGGTAATGGATCCGCCAGTGACGTAAAGGTTTGCCTACTTGACTTTGTATACACCACAGATCGCTTCTTGCCTTTAGGCTTGCAGAGGCAGTTCATCTTTTGAAATAAAAATAAATAAACTGGAAGACTGGATGGAGATTATAGCTGTGGGGACATGCGTGTGATACCTGCAGGTATTGTTTTGTATGTGTATGTGTGTGTGTTTTACATTGTTAGTTGTTGTAATACGTTCATGTTTAAAGAGAAGTTGGTAAGGCAGTGATGAAAGAATGTCCGGCTTTTGACATTTTTTCGTTTTTTGTCAGCGTTTGAGTGATCAAGTACACAAACAGGAAGAATACACACGCCTCCCTGTGTTAGTCACTACAACACTTGTATGGCAATTTCCATAATTGCTGAAATGTCTGTTAAGAAGCCCTTGTGCAAGATATGGGAGCTTTATCTTTAGCGCTAAATTTACAACCAAAAAGTTTTTATTGTTAACTTTATGCTGATGTAAAGTTGGTAAATTAAGTCGGTAAAGTAAGATTTTTGTAGATATGTTTCATTTAATTTCATTCATTTCTTTTCTTTTATTTTTTAAGTCTCTTCTACTCTAATATTAGGGCTGGGTGATAAAGCAAAAAAGTTATACATGATATAACATTTCATATTTTTCAGTATTGATAATGGTTTTCATTTTGTATAACTTTATCATACACCCAGCACAATAAAGTGCAAGACGTGTTTGGCGCGATTTGTTGCTATTTTCAGACCAGCACAATACTAATTTTCATGTTTTGCACCACGTTGTTTAAATAGCAAATCAATTTGCGCCACTTTGTGATCTCATGTTTGTGCTGGTCTATAAAGGAGTTGTGTTAAGACGCATTGTTGGCGCGCTGCTATTTCGAGGAACAGAAATAGGCCGTGCCACTGACCAACTAAAAGCTGGTCTAGCTTTTAGTTATGCGCCTATGCAGGCCCAAATGCTAACACATTGCTTAATACACACAGGATGTACAGCAATACACAAATATCTTTACTAGGGCTGTCAATTGATTAAAAAAATTTACTAATTAATGACACTTTTTTGTGTGATTAATCATGATTAATCACGAAAGTAATTAATTATGACTAATCATGATTAATCACGAATAAAAAAAATCCAAAACACAGGCGTTGCAAATATGGAAATTGGAAAATAATAATAATAATAAAGTACTGAATACAAACAATTGTATTCGTTGTAAAGTTGTATTGCTAGTTGAGAACATTAATTATAAAGTAGAAATTTTGCCAAGTCCTCCTTAACATTTAGTCAGTTGCTAAGACAGTCCAGGGGTAGAGTTATTTATTATATGCCTATTAGTGTTGGCTAGTTATCTGTCATGATCACCAGCGATCCTCTCCCCTCAGATCGCTGGTAAACACACACAATCACAAGAACTACAGATCTGCTGTGAGATGAACTACATATTCAGTCATGCCACACGCGCACACACCTGATCCTAGTCACCTTTGATTGCACTCTCACAGCTGTAGCCTCTCAAGCACTAATACATGGACTATTTAGTGAGCACACAAACACACAATGTGGCTGAGTCTTGTTAATCTGTATAGAGTGACATCACAACGCGTTTCCTGGTTTGTTTATCTGTGTTTTGATCCTTGCCACGTTTATCGTTATATTCCTGTCTGCTGCCTGCCTTTGACCATCTGCCTGCTATTTTGACCACGACTCTGGATTGCCCTTATACATCTGTTTGCTCCTGTTCTGATTATTGCTTGCCTGACCATCCTTTAATAAATCCTGCAGTTGGATCCTCACCCTTGTTGTCAGTGTCACATCTCCCCGAGGTTACAGTTATCGGCTTTAACGTGAGACTCTTATCGGGCGATAGAAAAAATATAGCCGTTAATCTATTCTCAAAGTTGGGTTTGGAGCTTAGTCTATTCTACGCAAGCTATGATGACTTTCACCTTGATATTTTAGCGCAGATGTATACCAGACCGGTGACCTGTCTGACAAAAAAGTGCCCTTCTGAATAAAATCAGCAGGATGCCCTTCTGGATCTTTTGTTTACTTTGAAGACAAGACTGACTACGCTTACATGGACATCTGTAATCTAGTTATTTGCCTTAATAGACAATAATATAATTAAGGTGTTTACGTGAAGTGCTTTTAATGTAAGAGTGTATGTCAGCTTATAGACAAACCAGCTGATTGACGTGACTTTGAAAAGCTCCAGTGTCCCTATATCTGTAGTTACACTCAGTAAACAGCGGTGAGTTCGGTGAACCGATGACCTTCACTGCAAATAATTTCTGTTGAACACGTGAACACAATGGTAAATCAGCGCTGTTTAAGAATGCGCTCAACAGCGCTCAAATGTTAGCGGAAAATGTTTTTTTTTAATTTTATTTCAGTACAGATTGGTTTCAAATTTCAGTATCGTGACAACCCTAACCCATATTGAGCCTGGGTTAAATATTACTTTGTGAAAGGGACTATTGTCTGATGTTTGAGGTATGAGAAATTCACAACCTGTGAAAAAGTTATAAAAAAAGAAAGAAAAGAAAGACATCATATCCATAATTGAGCTCATTCATTCATTTTCTTTTCGGTTTAGTCTCTTTATTAATCTGTGGACACCACAGCAGAATGAGCCACCAACTTATGTTGTTTTATACACCGGCTGCCCTTCCAGCCGCAACCCATCACTGGGAAACACAATTGAGCTAATAGTTCAAATTACAAGATTGACTGAACCAATGAGGAAGTTCCATTCAAAACTTTTTCAAACTCAGAGCATGATACATAATACTCTATTGTGACGTCAATAACGTTTCTACAGATTCCAAGTAGTATCTCCAAAGAAGTCTATAACGTAAAGAACAGAGGAAAGTATAATATCATCAAAGTACTTTTTTGTTTTTAGTAAAGTCGTATATGTGACTGTATGTGTACTGGGGGCCGTTTTGTAAAAGGAGTATCATCTGCTACATCTCTTGGTGTGAAAACTGTTCAATTATTAATGCTTGATGACGGTTGTAGCACCTGAGCTAATTGAGGAACCATTCTCATGTTTCTCAAGTTGCTGTAGAAAGCAGTGAACCAATGCATAATGAGGCACAAATGATTTACCAAGCCATTCTATGAGTGTTTGGTAGATTATTAGAGTATTTTCCCCCTCACTGAATCACCTTGCTGAAGAAAAACAATAGAAGGGTTTTTATTGAAGTTGTGCTATTCCAAATGATGTGCTTCTTGCTAGTACCTGCAATTATATTCGGAGTGAACAAAACTACAATAGATGCTCAGAGATGTGTTCATTTAGATGTTTCTAGGTTATTCTGGCTAGTTGCTAGGATTTTTCTGTTGTTTATAATGTGCTGCTGCTAGTACTGTATATGCTGTTTCTAGGGTGTTGTTGTTGGCTGTTACTGTAGGTATTTTGGATGTGATTTGAGTGATAACTTAAACTAAAAACTATGAATCTAAATTATATATCAATATTTTTCTGCTTATTTATTGCTATAACAATACCATTGATGATAACGCCTATAACGTGGCTCAGTGGTTAGCCATGTCACCTCAAAGCAAGAAGGTCGTTGGTTCGAGTCCCAGCTTTTCTGTGTGGAATTTGCATGTTCTCCCCGTGTTCACCTGGGTTTCCTCCAGGTGCTCCGGGTTCCCCCACAGTACAAAGACATGCACTATAAGTGAACTGGGTAAACAAAAACAAATTAGCCTTAGTGTATGAGTGTGTGTGCACAAATTAAAGAGTGTATGTGTGTTTCCCAGCACTGGGTTGCAGCTGAAAGGACATCTGCTGTGTAAAACATATGCCAGAATAGTTGGCTCGCAGGGTTGGGGGGGAAGGGTTGGCTTCTAGCTGGTTGCGAGGTGTATTAAGTGGTTTGTAGTGTGTTGCTATGCAGTTTTATTGGTGTTCTGCACAGTTTTGAGGCCATTACAGTGTGTTGCTGTGGAGTTTTTTGGTTTTTTGGCTGGTTGTCAGGGTTGTTAAGGTGTTTTGAGTGATTTATATTTTGTTACTATCATGTTTTTATGGTGTTCTTTCTGGTATTTTACTATGCTTTTTACGGCTCTTCTCACTAGTTGCTAGGTGTTTCTAAGTTATCTTAAGTAATGTGATATTATACTGTTTTTACAATGTTGGTTTACACTCATATCTTGTAAAGGGTTTTTGAATGGTCCATTTTTTGTTACATTGTTGTTTTTAGGGGGTTCTGGTTGGTTGCTATGTGTTCTTTAAAGGGGTGGTCCACTGCGATATCATATTTTAAAATATTTTAGTTGATGTGTAATGTAGCTGTGTGAACATCTCTGAATGTAATACGCTCAAGGTTCAATGCAAAGGGAGACATTAGTTTTTAAAGAGTGAGCTTAGCAAAGCCTACAGCGAATTTGGGAACTGCGAAAAAATACATGCAGGCTAGTGAGATCCCAAGGGCTTCAGAGTAGGCGCGTTCACCACACGCACACACCTTGCGCAGCGAAGGAATGTGGCCAGAGGCGCTGTAGTGCTGTAATGTAGCAGAGAACACTAAAATGCTGCCCAATCGATGCTATTTCCACAGAGCTTCTTCTGTTTTTGTATTTGGGCTCCCAAAGGACGTGACGCAAAGAGAGAAGTGCTTACAGTTACATTTTTATTATGTTTCAGAGAATTATAAAAAAGTATATAACTAGCATTTGACAAAGGACACTTTCCTTCCAGAATCTTTCTCAGTTGGATTCACCTTAAAGCTCCTCCAACCATAATAGAGGAAACTGGATTGTGACAACCTCTAAGTAATTTTATTAGTTAAAATTTATCAACTACAGGCACAGTTTCTAGCGTTAACAGTTTGTTGTAGCGAAGACGTAAACAAGGACGTAAACAATAATAAATGCAGTTTGGCACCGCTAACAATTTAGCTACAAATTCATATTTATCAGTCAAACCCTTGTAGACAGCCACAATCCTCAGACCATATCTCAAATAACGAACTCGCAAAAGATATGTGAACATTTAATATTACTTACACATGCTTATTCAGAATATATGTGAAAGACACTTGTCAGATTTTATTTTAGAGAGCAGGCGTGAGGCTCAGCTGTGTCCTCTTCATTTTCTGTCTGATTCAGACAGCTAACGCTGCTAATAGCTGCTCTGACTGGATTGGTTATACAGCGCAAAAGCGCGTGCTTGTAGTAGTGTGACGTGGTAATATAACACATTATATTAGCGGACCAATCAGAGCCTCTTGAGGACAGTCTTTCGGAGAAACTCGGAAACATTCATGTCGTTTTCATGTTAGCAGAGTAGTTGTATATAATCAAAGTAAGATATATGAAAAAATAATGTGATTTTCTACAAGTGAAGCATGAGCACACATTGCTGTACATTTATAAGCACAACCAAGCCATAAAAATACACTGTGGACCACCCCTTTAAAGGATTGCATTGTGTTGCTATGCAGTTTCTAAGGTGTTCTGGCTGGTTGAGAGATGTTGTATTTTGTTTCAAAAAATTTTCTAATTAGTTCTTTCTGGGGTGCGTTTCCCAAACAATGACGTAACTCGCGGCTGAACTATCATAGTTTGATGCATCTTTTGGGAAAAGAACGATGTAGTGACGAGTGTTCCCCAAAACCCGTAGTTTCTCTGTCACAGATCCATTGCTTGAACCACGTTAGTTATAGCGTAAAACGCCCATAATGATGCTCTAAACGGGGTGGAGTAACTTCTTTAGAGAACAACGCCATCATCTCTTTATGGAAAATATATTGTTTTGGTAAAACTATGCACTCGTTTTCCATATTAATTAAATATATGTAAATGGCACATATATGTTTGCTTTACTAATATTATTAAGAATTTGAACATTACATATTCTATTCTAAAACATAAAATCCCTTACAAAAGCTAACACTATTCTAATATCATATAAAAATCATATATATAAATAAATAATGAGGCTATTTTTTATATATATATTTACTTTAATAATGATTGTTCGTTGGAACGATGGATTTGGGACAGCAAATCAACGAACTATGTTTGTAACGATGGAACTTGCGACCTTAGTTGGCTAACGATGGTTTTGGCAAACGCACCCCTGGTTGTTAGATAGATCAAGTATTTTGTTTTTTTAAGGTTGTTCTCACTTGTTGCTAAGTGCTTCTAAGTTATCTTGAGTGTTTCATATTGTGTTATTATATTGTTTCTATGGTGTTTATGCTTGTTGCTAGATGATGTTTTGATGATGTCCATATTTTGTCACATTGTTGTTTCTAGGGTGTCCTGGTTGGTTGCTAGGTGTTTTCTGAAGGGATTATCATTTTTCTAAAGAGTTCTAGTTGGTTGTTAGGTGTTTCTTAATGGTCTGCTCCAAATTTGAAAATACTTATAGTACAGTAGGTTTGTAGACGTGGCCCTCGTTTACCTCTTTTAATGTTACAGGATTTTTCCCCCATCAGCATGGATGGGCAGTATTTATGATACATGTATTTTTAAATGCGTATTTCAAATACAAAATAGTATTTTGTCATTTGTATTTGACAGGGATGTTATGAAAATGGGTTTATATTTTGTATCAAAATACTTTAGTGTCTTGTATTTTTGTATTTTTAAAATACTGTAAAATACTTTGTAAGGATGTGTAACCTTTAGCACATAATCACTCTCAGTCTCAGTGCTGCAGGTGGAAATGCAGAGGAAGTTTAGAAATATAAAACACCTAAAGGTGGTGTACTGGTGTTCACTGAGGGGGCAAACTGGGACTCTTCCAGTTAAAGAAGAACTGAAAAAATATTGGGAGAATGAATAAACTGCACAATTAATAAATTTGGATATATTGCTGATGTGATGCCAAGAAAATAAGACAAACAGCATCATACAAATAGTCCTACAGTGGTGATTCCCACAATACTTCATTGGCTGTTTCAAATGCCAGTAGATGATCTGCAGATGCAGTATACAGTTAATGAATAGATGTCAAAGTGCGCAATACAAGACACAAATAGGACTTTCTGTATGAAATTTGTACAAAATTTATGCTAAAATGAAAGAGAAAGTCAGTTTAACAGTGAATGATTGATCAAATAGGTCTATTGATTGAAGGTTTGCGAAAAAATGTCATGCTCCCTTGTAAAAGTATTTTCAAAATACAAAATACAGTATTTTATTTTGATACATTCGTGGCTGCTGTATGTTGTAGTTTATTTTGATACACGTAAAACTGAAGTATTTGGTATTTTAAAATACATATTTTTACCCATCTCTGCCTATTAGTTTGACCATTATTCATCTCACAAACTCAAACGTGTGGAATTTCATCTAGAGACTCAGTCATTTGGTCAGTCTTGGGTAGTTAAATTTATTGTTGTGCAAGTCTGACTGTGAACGTGGCATTTAGCTGTACTTGAGGACAGTCTGGAGTGTATGATGCGACTGCGGTGCAATACAACTCTGCACAAAGCTTGTTCAGGCCTACATATAATATGACCCTCAGCAAAATATAAACTGGAGCCAAGCCCAGATCTCCAAATATCCATCGATTCAGATAGATTATATTGTAACGATTAATGTTTCACTTCACAAGCGACACAAAGGACATCAGCCATGTTGTACGGTAAATCTTCCTGCGGTAGAACAATAGATCCACTATCTTGCGAGTTCACAGAGTTCAGCTATTGAGTTACACACTAACATATGAGAGGATACTATTAAAATGTGAGATGGGATGATGAAGATACATGTGGTGCAAGAATCTCCACTGCTGTAAATGTCCATGTTAGGGCTGTGCAATATATATTGTTTCAGCAATGTGTGGAGAAAATTCTAAATCGAGTTGGAGCCATAACTCAGAACATGTGAGATTTGTGGAATCACTGCAAAGTTTAAAGTCTGCATGAACCAGAAATTGCAGAAACCTTTATTTCGGTATGTTGATGTACTATCAACTGAAATTAAATATTGAGTAGGTGGCGGAGCTTTCTTTTTGTGCATCATTCTCTCATGGCAAACTAATGGTAACATTGTGTCCTAAAAACATGTGCCGTGACACGCGATAAAAGGTATAATTTCCATGTTAAAATAAGTTTTTGTCCTAACACATAACCTAGCAATTTGCGAAATTTTAGAAATGCTTTCTTTTCCACGATGTCGCAGCAGAACAACAGCATATACTGTTATGACAATGATCACCTCAGGTACTGATTATGGGCTTTATTCAGTGTTAAATCTTACCAGTGTGTGTTCGAACATCATTTTATGTGAACACAGTGACACTGTGTCCTAACAATATGCACCGCCACACACAATAAAAGGTATTTTTTTCCATTTTAAAAGGAGTTTTTGTCCTAACACATAACCTAGCAATTTGCGAAATTTTAGAAATGCTTTCTATTTCCACAATGTCGCAGCAGAACAACAGCATATACTGTTATGACAATGATCACCTCAGGTACTGATTATGGGCTTTATTCAATATTAAATGCTACTAATGTGAGTTTGAACATCATTTTACGTGAATTTACGATACTACTTATACTACTGAAAGCAGCAGCAGATTTCCACTTGTTAAGTCGCGGCGTATGAAATACTGTTTCTGGGTTCAAGCTGCTACTCATTTGAGTTGAAAAGAATATTAGTTTATGACCACTTTTTAGTCATGTCACTTATTAAAGTGAGTTTATATAAAATCAAGTTGTACACAACAGTCTCTGGAATTTCTGCATCACAAACTCAATATTTTACCAATTTATAAAAAAATGATCACTTTCTAGTCATCGGATATTTGGCATGGATATATTGTGATTGTGATTTTCGAAATTGCTTTGAATGTTTGTTATTACCATGTCTTGAGTCTCCCCATACAGTTTGATAGAGCGCTTGGACCTAGACGTCACACTTAACAAGCGGATAGTCGTCAAACTGATGTTTGATGGACCACCCCCCCACCCCCCTCTGATGGACTGCCCTCAGTGATTGAAAACATTGTGGACAGTTACTATTAATTTGATTTTACAATTTCAGCGTCAGCCATGTTCGTTTTTAAGATATCTATAAGCTTATGTGCTCCAAAACAGTGGCAAAATGTTCTTCTTTAAAATATATAAAATTGATGTAAACATGTAAAGCTTGCAGTTTGTCACTTTCGTCTAAATTGATCAACTGTTTTATTCACGTCAACTCATACTCCAGTTTCTAATTAGATCCTAACCATTTAAACGCTCTCTAATATCTGACATGCCCCGCCCCCTTCAAGATTTTATTTGCTTTTCACTTGTCAAACATCAAATAAAAATGCACTTTTCAAAGCACTTCACACACATCTATGGCTTTAGTTTCTTGATGTTTGACAATATTTTTCATGTACCCTCAAAAGCTATTTTTTTCTGAAATGCTTTGTGCTAATCATAGTACTGGCATGATTTAATAGTACAAACGTGTCAGTTGGTAGAGCTTTCGATAAAACGCTTATATATTCACATGGTAAGCAGTGGGCAGGATTTTTTGAACTTATATTTACATTGATGAAACACTGAGAAAGATGTTGAAACATGGAGTAATGCAGAAGTGGAGAGTTAGACGTGTCCCAAACAAGTCAAGAGACAGACAAAACTTGCAGAAGAGTTTTAGTTTACAGTTCCTTAAAACGTGTCAAAACAAATTCAGTCAGATTTCTTTTTATTTAATTAAATTATTTACCGTTTGCACTGCCGCTCACTGGATATTTTCTCTTTTTCAGACCATTCTCTGTAAACCCTAGAGATGGTTGTGCGTGAAAATCCCAGTAGATCAGCAGTTTCTGAAATACTCAGACCAGCCCTTCTGGCACCAACAATCATGCCACATTCAAAGTGACTTAAATCACCTTTCTTCCCCATTCTGATGCTCGGTTTGAACTGCAGCAGATTGTCTTGACCATGTCCACATGCTTAAATGCATTGAGTTGCAGCCATGTATTTGGCTGATTAGAAATTGCGTTAACAAGTAGTTGGACAGATGTACCTAATAAAGTGGCTGGTGAGTGTATATAGTGCCAAATATACATAGAAAATATATACATTGTGTGTGTGTGTGTATGTATGTGTAATAATCAGTTCATGACTAAGTACTAATAACTCCATTTAAAATGAATTATTATGCTCAGTATGTTGAATCCTTTAGTATACACTGATTTCTTAAATCTCTTTTAAATGACACTTCCCAACAGAACTGTTTGTTCCTTTTAAAATAAAAACATTTTAATTAGCCCAACAAATTAAAGTGCAACTACACAGCAATAAACTATTCCTCTGGGCTTTTTCCAGAGGCAGGAGCTGTGTTAATAATGCCAGACGCTTCACCGACTCCTCAGTGAAGAGCTGGTAAATGATTAGGTGTATCTTCATGCTTATACATAAAAGCCCTGCAGTCCAGGAAGATTGCAGAGGTTGGACTGAAGGAAACACATCTTAATCTTTTACGTTCGCAGACAAGTGTAGACGACATCTGCTACATTCCACTAACTACAGAAGGAAGACACTTCATGGATTGAGTTGACTGTCTTGCTAACTACACTGTACTGTTAGCCAGGGTTAATTCTGAACGGTTGTTTGTGCATCTTGAAGAATGACATTGCAAATAGGCAATGGCGCTGCGATGGCTGTGGATGTTAATACCATGGAGAGGAAGTTGGAACCTGCGCTCAATATCACCTGGACAAGGTAGTGCTGAATATAGACAGTAGAGATGATACATATAGCTGGAATATACTGGATTACATCTGTGGTATTGACCTTAATCTGAAGTTTTAATGACTGGGAATAATAAACATCAGAAAACAGTCAAACTACTCGCTCTACAAATAAGTGTGTTCATGACTATACATAAAACGTAGAGTAATATAATTAGAAAATATTAGTTTGCAACATCAAGCAGCATAACGATCATATTTAACGTCTAAAAATCAATGAAAGTGAATGAGACCGGAAGTTTCGAGCCAAAAATGAAACTAATGTTGCACCTTTTTGTACACAAAGGTCAACAGGGATATAGTATAAGTAGCTATAGACAAATTACTGGTTTGTAAACATTCAGGATGCGCACGCAGCGAAGTTGCAGAAAAAAACCCGGAGCACTAGCATTTACAGGGAGGGAGTGACATCTGATGCGGTACAGAGTTTGTTGTTGTCTTAGAAATGAGTTATATTGATTAAATATTATATATATTATTTAATATTATTTACATAATGCTTTCAGTGTATTATAACAGCTTGTCACCCAGTGATAAGTATAGTTATTCTGCAAAATTAACGTTAAAGTGAGCGACATTCGTCTGACAGGTACATTTGCGATAGCACCCTCCCAATGGATGTTGGATAAGACAAAATGGCCAAGCATCCAGCCCGAAATATACAACTATCTCATTGAAGCTCCAAGTGATTTTACAAGAGAGAAGTTAAAGGCCTGCAAGTCTTTAGATTCCTACTATTGTGTTCTGTGTGGTCATGTGCAAGAAATAATGTTCCCTGATTACCAGATTCAAAACTATGTAGTGCTAAAAACCGAAGTTCTGCCTATAAAGACAAGGAAAGAAGATGGGGCTATATAAGGCCTGGGTAATCATTAACAAGCAAAACAACTGCATTCTGATAGCAAACAGCTTCTGTACGGCAGGGTATGTGAACTTACACTTTTACGTTTCATTCTGAGCATTCAGTGTCCGCAGTTTAATTCACCATATTGAACTATTTTTGCTGAAATCATTTCTGCAATCATAAACGGGTAATGTGTATGATTCAGCATAGCGTGAACTTACCTGATATAACATGAGAACTGCAGAGGCCAGTATTTTTAATTAGGTCCTCACTCCATTCAGCTCCCTTTTAGCCAAAGACGTCTGCGGTTGGCATTGAAAGCAGTGTGGTGTTTGGTAAAAGTTAAGTTTTCGATTTTGGCATCCTACTGCACAACACATGTTTGCTATTGCAACCGGTCTTTTTTTTACAACCGGGAACCCGTGTGACGTCATGGCAATTCCTCTATGCACTACAAAAAATTCTTCCCACGGTAAAAAAAATGCAGTGAGTTATTATTACAGTAGTGTGTGTTCGATGAATTAGTTGACGTCTTTTCTTCAGAAACATGTATGTGGCGATTTTGCATGGGGTTGCCCTCTAGTGTTCAGTATGAATGAAAAAGAAATAACATTCAAATGTATGCTCGAGGTATGAGTTATTATTATTGACCTTATTCTTCAATGCGGAAGTGTGCTCGTTTTTGAGATTGTTTTAGGGCTTCCGATTCAGTCGCCTATGGGAGAAATGACTAAGAATAATAAACGGCTGAAAACGGTCAAACTACTCGCTCTACAAACAAGTGTTTGCATGACTATACAGACAAAATAGAATAATATAATAAGAAAACCTCAGTTTGCAACATCAAGCAGCAGAACGAGCTGTTTTTAACATCTAAAAATGGATGGAAGTGAATGAGACCGGAAGTCTCGAGCCAAAATTATTCAAATGGCTGCGCCCGCTCGTACGCAAAGAATATTGTGTGTTTGAGCCTGTTTACAAAGAGATTTACTCACTTACTTTCACTTTCACTTCATACCATAAGTCGTGTTTGAAATATCAAGTTTTTGTGACCAGATGTGATTTAATATCACAGAATGAAGTAGAATGCCTATATTTCATACTATTTAATACAGGGATAAAGGCTAGGTTAATTAGCATCGCATTATAAATCTACTAATAAAATACCCAGGATGGCTGAAAATACACAGATAATCCATAAATTGTCACATACATTTGTTTATTATCTTCGTTGGATCCATTTATTAGTTTCTATTATCTTTATCATCTTTCAGTGATAGCTGACCGTAGCTGACGTCTTCTCTTCAGAAACATGTATGTGGAAATTTTGCACAGGGTTGCCCTCTATTGTTTAGTATGAATGAAAAAGAAATAATATTTAAATGTATGCTTGAGGTATGAGTTATTATTACAGTAGTAGGCTACATGTTCGATGGTGTGTGCATTTGAACCTGTTTACAAAGAGATTTACTGACATAGTTTCACTTCATACTATAAGTCGAGTGTTCGAAATACTCCATTTTATTGCCCTCTAGTGTTCAGTATGAATGAAAAAAAGAACATTTCAATGTATGATGCAGATATGCAATGTGTTATTTTTACACTAGTAGGCTATGTCTTTAGTAGTTTGCGTGTTTGAGCCAATGACGAAAATATGGACGTCGTGACAGCGCCATTTTCCATTAAATTATGTGAAGGAAAAATCGCCTCATGATGGGCACAAACTGTCGCAAAAGACTGCTGAAATTGGAGCCTGGACATGCGCAGAAGAACTGCTTGATGGAGCCAGAGGAGGAGCTGCGGAATCAAACTTCCAACCAAATGCTTGTACATCCAATCAACCACGCCCCCCGAACTTCTCACTTGACCGCCGGCGTCTGCACTATAACAAAAGCTCACTAATGTACACTTTGCATTTACATAGGAGCCTGTGTTTGCTGTTTTATCAACACAAATGGTTGTAATAACGTTAACAAAGGTGAGGGTTTATATAATGAAGATTTAATCGCTCCAGCTCCGGGCCGCAGCGCACATTACGTGCGGGCCGAGTCCGGTTCGGATGCGGCAGCGTCGGCTCGCTAACGGCCGCCGCATCTTGCCCGATTGACTTGGGCCGGATGCCTATGGACTCACTGCCCGATTCCGTCCCGAGGGGTAAGGGCTTACTCACACTATGCTATTCGAACCGGGCCCAAGCCCGTTTCCCGGATCGTTTGAGAAGTTTGAGTGGAGTGCAAGCGTGCCTAAGCCCGAAACTGAAGCAAGACGTGACTTTTAAGGGACTGTTTCATATGGATTAATTAATCATTCGAACTGTTCAATGAACGCAAACTGTCGTCGATTGTTAAAGACGCAAATCCCTCACTGCACATCAGCTGCAGCTTCAGCAAACTTCCTAATTCCTACAGCGCGAGGACTGTTTATGAGCTTCAAAAGTGGCTGATTTGTTCGACCGCATATCAAACGACTTAAATGATATAACTAAAGAAATCTCCACTGTGCTGAGCGAGAGCGCTTACTGAGCAGCACATCATCGATGACGTAAGCGCGCCCAGGCCCGAATGTAATGTGAGTGCGGGCCGTCGGGGGAGATGGGAGGGGGGACAAGCGTGCTTTGGCCCGGTTCAAGGCAACTGTACATAGTGTGAGTACTCCAGCAGGCGAGAGTCTAGCCGGAACTGGCCCGAGTGTATTTTGCTATCTGGGTGGTTAGGCGTGTATCAGCAAACTGATAAAGCCCTGACCTTACCGAATAAACAGTGTTCCACCAGATCCTGTATGTCAGAAACTATAGTTTACTGATGAGCAACTCATTTTATCATGGTAAAATAACACAGAAATGGAATAATAACACTTCAGTCTCCTGCCGAAGCTCTGACGTCTGCTTTGAGAAACTGTCAATCACAGCTGTCAATCACAATGACACGCCCAGCTTTAAATTACTGCTCAAAACATACTCTTTACAAAAATGAAGATCTGCACCTATATCTGCACGATAACCAGTGCCTTAACTGACCAGAACCATCTTTCGGAAGATTTTATTGCAAGTGTAATTAACACGGAGGAGGCGGGCTTTATGACTTGCCCAGGGGGCGATCTAACGGCCGAGACCTTCACTCCAAAGCAGGCTTGTGGCACACTTGGTTTACAAAGAGTTTTACAGACATACTTTCACATCATAAGATCAGAAATATCAGATTTTTGTGACCAGATGTGATTGAATACCACAGAATGAAGAAAATGCCTGTATTTTCTAGTATTCAAAACAGTTTATCCTCTTTCAGTTATAGCTGACGTCTTTTCTTCAGAAACATGTATGTGGAGATTTTGCGCAAGGGTGCCCTCTAGTGTCCAGTATGAATGAAACAGAAATAGCACTGTCCTGCAAATTTTATTTCTAGCCTGCTTCAGCACGTCTACTGGTGTATTTTATCTGATCCTGAAAAGCTAGATTAGCTTCATCAGTGTGTTTAAATATGGTTGAGCTCTGCAGGAGAGTGGGCATCCAGGAGCGGGTTTAACAAAAACGAAAATTAATACTTTTCTTTAAAGATACAAACCTTATTTGTCTTTTATTGGATACATATGACTTATTATTAATAATAATTGCTATAAATATTAGAAAAACATGTAATATAATTATTTTTAAGTCCATATTGCTCATCCCTAATCTGTGGAAAGTTCTTCTTCCAGAAGACGTTTGGTTTCAATCAATGAATGTTCTCACCTTACAGCATTTCTATTTTTACTTCCTTCATTTGCGGAGCGATGTTCACTGATGATTTCACAGACATCGCTTTCCAGGCGCCACTGTTTGTGGCTTTTTGCTCATTTTTGGCTCTGCACTCAGCTCCTGAAAATGAGAAAGATCATTTAAAGTCTTGTAATGGATGAATTCATGCCTATTGTTTTCTGTGAGAAAATATTCTTGAGAGTAAAACGCTCCTTCACTGATATTGTCGTCATTATTATTATTATTATTATTATTTATTATTATTTCCTTTATTTAGCCAGGAGATCACATTGAGACAGCACTGTCTCTTCTTCCAGTGAGACCTGGTCAAGATGGCCGGCAGCACATAAAGTTTCACATAAACATCACAAAAAATACCACAAAATTACCATGCATAAAAGATCAGATCATAAAAAACAATTACAAGTATCCTTTAAGAAGTTGTACAGAAGATGTTTAAAAGTACTCAGAGTCGGAGGTGTGTCAAGATTGAGCTGATTTTGCAGTTCTGACAATAGCCTTGGGACTGTAAACGAATACAGGAACCAGATCTAGTGTGTTGGTCAATTATGTGAAATGTTAACAAATTAGAAAGATAGGATGGGAATTTACCTAAGAGAGCCTTTAAAATAAATAAGTATGAATGTAATTTTCTCCTTTGATATAAAGACAACCAATCTAAGGAATCGTACAAAATACAGTGATGCGTCCGTGAGTCTGCACCTGTGACGAAGCTTATTGCATGATAAACAGAATCTAATTTACTAAGTAGAGTAGTAGCAGCTGTCACAAATACACAGGAGACCCAAATGCAAGTGAATGCAAGATGATTTATTTACAGAGATAACAGGAATAACAACTGGTATTGATCTCACCAGATATTGAAGGATAGGATAGAGCAATGGTACATCTCTCAAGGAAATCGACACGTTAAACAGCGGTAATAGTTCATCAGAGCAACAGATCCAGAGTGAAGTCTCTCACTGATATCTTACCAGATATTGAGGGAAGGGGGTAGAGCAATGGTGCATCTCTCAAGGAAATCGACAACAGCGGTAAAAGTTCTTCAATAAGACAGATCCAGGAAGATCTCTCATAAGTTCAGCCACGCCAAACAGCGGTAGCAGTGCTTCGATGAGACAGATCCAGGGAGATCTCTCATAAGTTCAACAACGCCAAACAGCGGTAACAGTTCTTAGGAGAAAAAGCAAGCGGCGCTGAATTTTCCAAAAGCAACAGTCTCTATGAGGAAGAAAAAAGAAAAGCTGAAAAGCTAAGGATATTTAGCATTATTTAAAATGCTTAAGATGTTTCTCTCTCTCTCTCTTTCTTAAGATTGTTTCGATAAGACAAGGGTTAAGAAGGATTCAAGTTCTTAAGGAGAATATATTTAGTAAAAAAAAAATCATTGTATTTTGTAAATAATTTCTTAATAACTCGCAACTTGTCAAGAACATTTTGTTAAAGATGTTACTCCCATGAACGCAGAATGTTGTGTTAAGTTTCCATATTTTTATTTCTGTTATTTCTGTATTTTTTTACTTAATGTATTTCATTTATTTTTACTAAATAATAACATTCAAGATTGTTCATGAACCTGTTATGGCATTGATATAGTTTATCTTTAAGATACTATTGCAGATTTTACTACTATAATGTAAAGCAGACGCTGACAAAGGAGTGCTGATCCAAACGCAGGTTTATTGAACAGAGAATGGTCAGGCAAGCAACAGTCAACATAGGAGCAAACAGATGTATACAGCAATCCAGAGTCATGGTCGATAAACAGGCAGATGTTCGAAAAGGCAGGCAGCATCAGGAATAAATAAAACAAAGCAACATTCAAACACGGAACGCAAGGCAAGGAAACCGCGTCGCAATGTTCACTAACAGTATAACAAGACTCAGCAACAGTGTTTGTGTCTGTGCTGCTTAAATAGTCCATGTAATCAGTCTTTGACAATCCTCCGGCTGTGTGTATGCAATCAGATTAGGAACTGCTGTGTGTGTGGTGCATGACTGGATCTTATAGTCCATGAAATGGTGGATTTGTAGTCCGTTAGCGATCTGCAACTGCTAAATCGCTGATAACAACTACTAATTTGAATTAGTTTTTTAATATATTTATATATATGTTTATTAACATTTTTGTTCAAATTTTCTCTTTTAAATGTTTCAAAATTCAATTAAAATAAATTTTCTAAAAACAAATTATTAATAAAAAATATGCTTAATAATATATACTTAAGTATATCTGTTATAGTATAACTGTATAACTGTACATAACTATTAATTAATTTATTTATTCATTTTCTTTTCGGCTTAGTCCCTTTATTAATCAGGGGTCGTCACAGCAGAATGAACTGCCAACTTATCCAGCATATGTTCTATGTAGTGGATGCCCTTTCAGCCGCAACCCATCACTGGGAAACACTTATACACTCTCATTCACACTCATACACCACGGACATTTAAGCTTACCCAATTCACTTATATACCACATGTCTTTGGACTTGTTTTGGAAACCGGAGCACCCGAAGTAACCCACACAAAAACGGGGAGAACAACTCTACACAGAAATGCCAACTGAACATAGCTAGTTACAGTAATGCCTGAGTTTTTTTGAAGTGGTTTAGTAATCTAAACTTGTTTTCTATAATCTAGAGGAAGAACGTCACGTTCGAGCCAACGATCGGGACTACAATGAGAGATTCAATTATGCTGTAAGTCTGAATGGATTTTATTATAATTCATGTTATAAACATTGTTGCTTTTTACAGATTTTCTGTTTAATAATTTAATAAATTAATAATTCACTAATACATGTGGATAATTTAATATCTGAGTGTCCACAGATTTACACTCTGTTCATGTTTTGTGAACAGAAATATTTCAAACGTTGTAGACTTTTGTATTGACAAAAATGTACACCTATTCAGCAGTTGTGCATTAAATTGCTAAATATTGATAGTATAGACCTCTACAATATATTATCAGATTTCTATTTCAAATAAATATAGTTTATTTGAAACATATATACTTTGAACTTTCTATTCATTCATTGATTCATTCATTTTCTTTTCACCTTGGTCCTTTTATTAATCAGGGGTCGCCACAGCGGAATGAACTGCCAACTTATCCAGCATGTGTTTTACGCAGCAGATGCCCTTCCAGCTGCAACCCATGCTGGATAAGTTGGCGGTTCATTCTGCTGTGGCGACCCCTGATGAATAAAGCGACTAAGCCGAAAAAAAAAGTAAATGACTGAATAAATCGTTAACTTTCGGCCGCAGCTGTATCCCTTCTAGCCACAACCGATTGAGTGCATGTGCAACATTGTTTATTGGCTGAATAAGTGCATCATCCGGGTATTTCAAGTGCACTTATTGTTTTTAGAGTTTGTAGAATTGTCAGTGTGAATGCACTACTTATGCACTATTCTACCCCATTTTGTAGAATAAATAGTATAAGTATACGATTTGGGACGGACCTAATGATTTATTTTTTTTTGGATTTGTTTTTTTCGCAGGACAATCGCATCAAGACTGCAAAATACAACGTCTTCACCTTCCTGCCCATTAACTTATTCGAGCAGTTTCAACGATTTGCAAATGCCTACTTCCTCGTGCTGCTGATACTGCAGGTTTGCCAGCCTTTCCAGGTCACTAATGAAATTACAAAAGCAGCACACTGAAGATTCATATGGCGACTGTTTTAGAAAACACATATATTATGACTAGATTTCATCCTGATTTTCAGAGACCTTCATTAAAGGTGACACAAAATCAGGATCTGGGAAAAACTGAAACTGCTGTTTGACATTTTTTTTCTGTGAAGCCCACAAGTAAATATTTAGAAAAATGTCCATAAAGAGAAAGACCGTATTCATATGGACAAATTATATTTAATGAAGCGTATCAAATGAAGGATTTCATGAACAAGGCTGAAGCAGTGATTACTTTTTGTCATACAGTGCTCAGCATAAATTAGCACACCCCTTAATTGTCTCTCTTTTAAATTCATATTTTCTACTGGATGCTTTACAATAATATATTTGTGCATATACATTAAAGCCAAAGCTGGTACTAATTCAACCTAAACAACCTTAGGATAAGAGTCCAAAAAGTAGTACAACCAAGTAAATATGTTGTGGGAAAATATTAATTAAAATTTGAATAAATAGGAAAAATCTAGAGAAACATAAAAAAAAATACAATTTAGTTAAAATTTTGTAGCTTATAATTATTTTTTCAATAACTTATTTGAATTTAAATGTATTATCCTACTATTCCTAAACATGTTAGCTGACCAAACACGTATTTTAATAAATATAACTGTTTATTACAACTGTTTTGTTTAAATGAATGCACCAAAAGTTATTGTCTATATCCACTCCGCTGAAAAATGAATGAAAATATTCATTTTCAAAAGGGGGTCTGCTCATTTGTGCTGAGCACTGTAATATATAAAACACAATTTGATATGCTGGTACAAAATTGGCATTCTGTGAGGTTTTTGCAGATATCTTTTCACACATGTTTGGGTCATCTGAAATCTTGGTTATCCCAAGATAGAAACAGAAAGCAGATGGAGAAAAATGATCTTAGCTGCTGTTCATAACATTTCAGGGAATGATTAACATGTATATTTGATCTGAAATGGCTGTAGTACGAAGTCATGAGAAACATTCTGAGCAAGCTTGGCAAAAAACACATGTTTTTTAGAAATAAACTTGGAGAGTGTTTGAACTTCCAACATTTTCAGAAAGGCAATAGCAGAGCATTAGTGTTAAAACTATCTACAGTACATCCATTGGACCCTATACTACGCTCTAGAAGTCCCCGACCTTTTTTACATTAAAGGGATACAATTTTAGCCTTTTTTTACAAGATGTAAAGTATTTTGTATCTCCAGAATTGTGTTTTTGAATGTTTAGGTCAAAATAACCCTCAGATCATTTATTATACCCTGTTGAAAATATATATTTTTGGCATCAGAAGGAATTATAGCTGTTTTGCATTTGTGCCTTTAAATGCAAATGAGCTGGTTTTCTCGACCCTCTCAAAGTAGGTTTTCTCCACCCACTCTTGGGACATTCGTTTCAGGTAGGGATAATCAGGGTCAGATGTCAGAGACACAGCAATATGACCATTTCATATTATGCTCTGTTGTTTATTTCATTATTTCATGGTGTCACAAAATACGTTGTTTACCTTAATACTTGTGGCACAATATTACACACCATTACAGGGATGCAGACAGAAACATGAACTACAGCACCATGAGAAGTCTTGAAAGTACAATGTTTGCATTTTGCATTTCAATAAGAGATTTTTTATTTAAATGTTGAACCTGTAATCATTAATTTTTGAAAAGTGTTTTATATTTGACCTGTACTTATTTTATATTTCCACATTTTTATTCAAACATTCGTCCTGACATTTTAATAAAGTGAGTACAGGACTTTACATGTGGTCAATATATATAAACTATTAATTCATTGAATTTGCAGAAATGATCACAATATATATCATCATCATGCTATGTGATTTTTGTTGTTTCGCCCAGCCCTACTTCAAATCAAAGTTTGAAGCCTTAAACTATATCACGATATATATCGTTATTGTGGTATGTATTTTTGTCATTTTGTCCAGTCCAACTTCAAATCAAAGTTCAAAACTATGTCACGATATATATATATCATTATTGCAATATGAGATTTTTGTCGTATTGCCCACCAAGACCTCAAATCAAAGTTCAAAGCTTCAAACTATATTACAATTATATCCTCATCGTAATATGGGATTTTTGTTGTATCGCCCAGCTCTGCTTCAAATCAAAGTTTAAAGCCTCAAACTATATCACGATATATTGTATATCATTACTGTGATATGAGATTTTTGCCGTATCGCCCAGCTCGACTTCAAATCAAAGTTCGAAGCTTCAAACTTTATCCCAATAAATATCGTTATCATGAAATGACATTTTTGTTGTATCGCCCAGCCCGACTTCACAGCAAAGTTTGAAGCCTCAAACTATTTCACTAGATATATCATTATAGTAATATGAGATTTTTGTCGTATCGTTCAGCCTGACTTCAAATCAAAGTTCCAAGCTTCAAACTATATCACAGTATATATCGTCATCACAATATGGGATTTTTGTCGAATTGTCAAGCCCGACTTTAAACCAAAGTTTGAAGCTTCAAACTATATCACGATATATATCATTATCGTGATATAAGATTTTTGTCGTATCACCCAGCCCAACTTCACATCAAAGTTCAAAGCCTAAAATTATATCACAATATATATTGTTATCATAATATGGGATTTTTGTCATTTTTGCACAGGCCTACTTCAAATCAAAGTTTGAAGCCTCAAACTATATCACGATATATATCATTTTCGTGATATGACATTTCTGTCGTATCGCCCAGCCTGACTTTAAATCA
>CAIGQZ010033189.1:2600810-2619046 GCA_903798205.1 Danio tinwini
TTGAAGCTTCAAACTATATTACGATATATATCATTATCGTGATATGAGAGTTTTGTTGTATTGCCCAGCCTGAATTCAAATCCAAGTTCAAAGCTGCAAACTGTCACGATATATATAGTTTTCGTAATATGAGATTTTTGTCGTATCGCCCAGCCCGACTTCAAATTAAAGTTGAAAGCTTCAAACTTTATAACGATATATATCGTTATCGTAACATGAGATTTTTGACGTATCGCCCAGCCCGACTTTAAATCCATTTTCGAAGCTTCAAACTATATCACAATATATATTATTATCGTAATATAAGATTTTTGTTGTATTGCACAACCCAATTTCAAATCAAAGTTGGAAGCTTCAAACTATATCACAATATATAGTGTTATAGTAACATGAGATTTTTGTCGTACCGCCCAGCCCGACTTTAAATCAAGGTTCGAAGCTTCAAACTATATCACAATATATATTGTTATTGTAATATGAGATTTTTGTCGCCCAGCCCTACTTCAAATCAAAGTCGGTAATGTTGTGAATTTCATTGTAGCTTGTTGGTTTAGCTCATAACTTGAATTGATTTAACAAAGACATTCTGAATCTCTATGAGAAACATAATTCCAGAAGCAGCGTTTCTGAACAAACATGCGGTCACTAATGCACTTGTGTGTTCTCTATCATGTGTTCCAGTTAATTCCAGAAATCTCTTCTCTTTCGTGGTTTACCACTATTGTGCCTTTGGTGTTGGTGCTGGCCATCACAGCGGTCAAGGATGCTACTGATGATTATGTGAGAATCTCTTCTTGTCCCGTTCTTCTTCACGACTCTGAATTTTGCATTAACAATGGCTGTCTGCTTGAAATAATCTGACGGTTGCTGTTTTTGGATTTTAGTTCCGCCATAAAAGTGACCAACAAGTCAACACCCGGCAGTCTCAGGTACTCATCAAAGGAAAGTAAGTGCGTTCATGCTGTGCATCAGCATTTTCTGCTGTATATTCATTGCAGTTGAGATGCAATTATTGAACTGTAAATGCTTTTTAAGAGATGTTTGGGGAAATGAACAATGGTTTGTCTCTGTTTCAGACTGCAGAACGAGAAATGGATGAACGTAAGAGTGGGTGATGTTATCAAACTTGAGAACAATCAGTTTGTTTCTGTAAGTATCAATTCGATGTACTACAAAACAAACAGATCAAATATAACACAGCTGCTGCTATCGTAAAATAAATATAAAGATATATAGCATTGCATTACACTTACGAAATACATGGAAATATATTGAAGAATATAAAGACATATATTACATTTCAATATATGGGAAATTTGTGTTTATCAGTATTAAAATTGATATTCTGTCTATAATATAATATAAATATGCAGCATGGTGGCTCAGTGGTCAGCACTGTTGCTACTCTGTCGCTAATGTACTAAGGAGTAAATAAATATTATGACAGTATTTTTGTCTTTCAGTCATATCAGTTTCTTATGAATGTGTATTTATACTGAATGTCTTTGAGTTATGCTTTTTTATAACAAATATTTTAGAAACCATATAGTTAAGGAGGGCGACATGGTGGCTCAGTGGTTAGCACTGTCGCCTCACAGCAAGAAGGTCGTTGGTTCAAGTCCCGGCTGGGTCAGTTGGCATTTCTGTGTGGAGTTTGCATGTTCTCCCTGTGTTTGTGTGGGTTTCCTCTGGGTGCCCCGGTTTCCCCCGCAGTCCAAACACATGCGCTATAGTTAAATTGGATGAACTAAATTGTCTGTAGTGTATGAGTGTGTATGGATGTTTCCCAGTGATGGGTTGCAGCTGGAAGGGAATCTGCTGCATAAAACATATGCTGGAACAGTTGGTGGTTCATTCTGCTGTGGTGACCCAAGATTAATAAAGGGACTAAGCCGAAAAGAAAACGAATGAATGAATTACTGGAAACGTAAAATAATATTTAAACTGTTGGTGGCGCCAGAGGGTTTGAAAGGCAAATCTCAAAATTAGAATCTGAAATTTTCAGTCATTCCACCAAATTTCTGACCTGCTTTCCATATAGTTTATCTGACAAGCATCAGGATTGTTATAATCCCAATATGGCTACCATTATATGTGGATTTAGCAGAAGAAAGCCCCGCAGTGTGCAGAATCCCGAGTCCAGTCAACCAGCACATGATTTATGAGTTTTTGCTTGTCTTTGAACGTCTCCTCTGTCTTTTCCTCTGACAGGCTGACCTTCTCCTCCTCTCTAGCAGCGAGCCCTATGGACTGTGCTATATCGAGACGGCAGAGCTTGATGGGTGAGCTGTTTTTCTGCGAATTCTTTACGAGGTCCAGTGAAACTAAAATGACAGTTCTTAGATGTTACTATCAGCTTGTTAGTCTCAAGGATATTTAAAAGTTAGTGTGCTCCATAACAAGTAACCTGATAAAAACATCAAGAGTCTATCCACGTTTTAGGAACAGCAAATAATAACTTGACTTTTAGTTGATTATTTGGTATCAGAAGTGACTTATATGAAAGGCAAAGGCCTCTAGAGTACGCTTATTAGACCAAAATAAAATATGATCATGCCTTGATTTTTAATTATTTTATTAGGACAGTAAGGTCTGACTTTGCTTAGACAAAAGTCTTGTCACTAAACAGAAATAATGTCCAGTATAGAATATAAAGTCATGCTGCAGTGAAAAAAGAATAAATATTGTGTCTGACTCCATCATGAGCTTGGAAGACTGCATCCGAACATCTCTGCAATGACTCAAATCACTTATTAATAAAGTCATCTGGAATGACAAAGAAAGCGTTCTTGCAGGACTCCCAGAGTTCATCAAGATTCTTTGGATTCATCTTCAATGCCGCCTCCTTCATCTTACCCCAGACATGCTCAATAATGTTCATGTCTGGTGACTGGGCTGGCCAATCCTGGAGCACCTTGATCTTCTTTGTTTTCAGGAACTTTGATATGGAGGCTGAAGTATGAAGAGCAGCGCTATCCTGCTGAAGAATTTACCCTCTCCTGTGGTTTGTAATGTAATGAACAGCACAAATGTCTTGATACCTCAGGCTGTTGATGTTGCCATTCACTCTGCAGATCTCTCGCACGCCCCCATACTGAATGTAACCCAAAACCATGACTTTTCCTTCACCAAACTTGACTGATTTCTGTGAGAATCTTGGGTCCATGCGGGTTCCAAAAGGTCTTCTGCAGTATTTGTGTTGATTGGGATGCAGTTCAACAGAAAACCTTCTGCCACTTTCCCAAATGATCAACTAGAAGTCAAGTTATTATTTGTTGCTCTTACAACTGGGATCGACAACAAGACTTTTGGTTGTTTTATTGTAAAACGGAGGGGCTACTATATGCCCCGCCCTCTCTTTATGTTTCAATTGAGATTACGTCAAACAAAGAATAAAAAATTCCCTTTTTTAAGTGCGCTTCACCTTTAAAATTATGTGCCTCGCTTCCCTACAGACAACATTAAGCACAAGCCTCTCATATTGATTTTATGATGACATGACATGTACATGAGCTTCTTTCTCACATTCGACTCTTTTTTTTTTCCCGACAGAGAAACCAACCTGAAGGTGCGCCAAGCCTTGACTGTAACCTCAGACCTCGGGGACGATGTTGCCAAGCTTGCAGACTTTAATGGTAAAGCTTTTTTTTTACGTACGATTAGTGCACCATCAACAGAACTGAACCGGAGTCAACATGAGTAAACATAAACATTTATTGCAGCCGTCACATTGATTAGATTGATCTGTGTGCTTTCTCTTGTGGGGGTTTAAAGTATGCTTGCGTATATCTTTGGAAGCTGTCAAGGAGTGTTTGTAATGAGATTTGTAGTGTTTTCGCTTGGATTTCATTCAGGTTAATTTACAGCCAGGGCATTTGTGAAATTGGAAACAATGATTTGGTGATTGCTTAGGTCAGTGGTTCACAACCTTTTCTTTATGCTATATGTTTTTGGCCTACTGATGACATTACATGCACATTTGACAGTTGCTTGAGTTGGGATGATTTTTTTGTTAATACAGTAAAAATTGCTTAACTACAGTTGAAGTCAGAATTATTAGCCCCCCTAAATTATTAGCCCCCCTCTTTATTTTTTTTCCCCAATTTCTGTTTAACAGAGAGCAGATTTTCTCAACACATTTCTAATCATAATAGTTTTAATAACTCATCTCTAATAACTGATTTGTTTTTCTTTGCCATGATGACAGTAAATAATATTTGACTAGATATTTTTCAAGACACATCTATACAGCTTAAAGTGACATTTAATGGCTTAACTAGGTTAATTAGGTTAACTAGGCAGGTTAGGGTAATTAGGCAAGTTATTGTATAACAGTGGTTTGCTCTGTAGACTATCAAAAAAATTTGCTTAAAGGGGCTAATAATATTGTCCTTAAAATGTCTTTTAAAAAATTAAAAACTACTTCTATTCTAGCCGAAATAAAACAAATAAGACTTTCTTCAGAAGAAAAAACATTATCATACATACTGTGAAAATTTCCTTGCTCTGTTAAACATCATTTGGGAAATATTTAAAAAAGAAAAAAAAAATCTAAGGGGGGCTAATAATTCTGGCTTGGTTTCTAAAATATTTGCTAGGAAAAAGTTACTCCAAGACATTCAGTATACATACAAATGCTTAAGAACTCATTTGGCTCATAAATAGTGTAATAATATTTAGTTATGCCTATAAAATATTTAGTACATTATTTATATAAAAATTTATATTCATATTTTACAATTAAAAAAAATCCATAATATTTAAAAAAAAAAAAAAAAACATCTGTGGTTGACAAAATTAATTTCAAAATTTTTTCAAGGTAAACTACTACATTTTATTTGTTTAAAGTTGTATTACACTACTGTTTTTAAGTAATAACCCCTTTGTTACACAGACAAAAACACATTCAGAAGCATGTGGTTATGAGAAAACCATATAATGAATCAACGCTCATCATAAACAGCTTTTTCACAAGCAGAGAAATATACATACTAATATTTAGAGAGCACTACTAAACACCATCATCAACACTAAAGTAATGCAATAAACATTATTTATCCAAATTAGATCTCTAGTAGACCTCTAATGTAAACACTGATGAGAAAAAACTCAAAAGAAATAAAAAGATCTTGGAAAGGCGATGCAGTGGCGCAGTAGGTAGTGCTGTCGCCTCACAGCAAGAACGTCGCTGGTTCGAGCCTCGGCTGGGTCAGTTGGCATTTCTGTGTGGAGTTTGCATGTTCTCCCTGCTTTCGCATGGGTTTCCTCCGGGTGCTCCGGTTTCCCCCACAGTCCAAAGACATGCAGTACAGGTGAATTGGGTAGGCTAAATTGTCTGCAGTGTATGAGTGTGAATGTGTGTGCATGGATGTTTCCCAGAGATGGGTTGTGGCTGGAAGGGCATCCGCTGGGTAAAACAAAATGCTGGATAAGTTGGCGGTTCATTACGCTGTGGCGACTCCAGATTAATAAAGTAAGCCAAAAAGAAAATGAATAAATGAATGAAGATCTTAGAAAATTAGGTATTAAAATGATTATGTTTCCAAATGCGTTGAACAAAAGTTGTCTCTTAATTAAACATCACTTGGGAAATATTTTTAAAAGAATTCAAATTTCACAGGAAGGTGATTGATTGAGGTTTCAATAAATTTCTCCCCCAGTGGCAGCTCCCAATTGGACATTTGCTTAATTGTGTACTTTATTTAATTGCCTCATTTTCCATTATAAGCATTTGATTTAAAACATTTTTTATAAAGTTATTTGTGTAACCTTATTTATACTTTATTTGACCTCATTTACATTTAAATGTTGTAATTTAGCAGATGCTTTTGTTTAACTGAGGAGGCATTCAGCAATTCAATGACTTTAGTTTAGTAACTGGACTTGTAGTTTTATAGTTCATTTATTCATTCATTTTCCTTTGGCTTAGTCCAGGGGTGTCCAAACTCGGTCCTGCGCAGTTTAGCTCCAACTTGTCCTGCACAGTTTAGCTCCAACTTCCTTCAACACACCTGCCTGGAAGTTTTAGTATACCTAGAAAGAGCTTGATTAGCTGCTTCAGGTGTGTTTAATTAGGGTTGGAACTAAAATATGCAGGACACTAGCCCTCCAGGACCAAGTTTGGACACCCCCTGGCTTAGTCCCTTTATTCATCAGGGGTCACTACAGCGGAATGAACTGCCAACTTATCCAGTATATGTTTTACACAGGGGATGCCCTTTTAGCTGCAAACCAGTACTGGGAAACATCCATACACACTCATTCACACACATACACTATGGCCAATTTACTTTATTCAGTTCACCTATAGCGCATGTCTTTGGACTGTGGGAGAAAGCGGAGCACCAGGAGGAAACCCACACCAACACGAGGAGAACATGCAAACTCCACACAGATATGCTAACTGACCCAGCCGGGACTCAAACCAGTGAACTTCTTACTCTGAGGCGACAGTCCTAACCACTGAGCCACCCTGTCGGACACGAATTAAGAAAATTTATAATTAAAACTATTATGTTTAAAAAAAACATTTAGCATAGCGTTCATCACATGCAGACTTCAGAATCTCGCCGGATATAGAAGGTCATACGGGTACTTCTCGCTTACTGTTTTTCAAATACTAACTTGGACATACTACTCGGCTCGCACACTGTTTTTAACATACTATTTAGTAGCAAAGTATGCGATTTCGGACGTAGCCATAGAGTATTTTCTTTTTTACTCAAAGCATACTCTAGTATGTACAGTATGTTTGAGAAACGCTGGCTTAAGCAAGTGTTGCTGTTGCTTTAAATCACATTCATTCCACATGGATTGTGTTACAAAATACAAAATATGTGGCATATTGGGGGTGTCATGCTAGTTTAATAATTGGCCTTTCAGTTTTACAGGTTTAGCAATAAAATAGACAACAAAAGTCCCTTTAAAATTCCATATAAAGAGTTACTAAATCTGCTTTTTTTTGGTCCAACAAATACACTAAGCTAAAGTGGAGTTAGTATTTCTCAGGACTTGAACTTGAGTATTTGTGTAAAGGTTCTCCTGTGGGATTTGTACAGCAGGTACTCGAGACAAACTGGGGAAAATTCATGCACTCTTGTATTATGTCTAACTTTTGTCTGTACAACCAGACATTACAGACTGAACAACAGTAAAACTGAACATTTTATTCCATTGTGCTAATGAAAGGTTTTGCATCAAGGTGACAAAGTTGTCAAAACATTCACAGTTTTGATGGTTCCCTGAAATCTATTCTGCATGTCAGGCTAGTAGATTGCAATGTGGTTGTCAAGTACACACTAATGAGCACCATGTTACAGTTTTCACAAAATCATATTTGTTTTAGTATATAAAATTGATTTTAGGATCTGAAGGGAGGTCAAACCAGCCTCTCCCTGATCCAGTCGCTCTGCGCTGGTTGTCGAAATTTGAAATGGACCCGAACAAACTAATACGATTACCTAACATTGGCAATGAAAATTCTGAAAAGTTGTTTGACCGACATACTAAGAGCTCCGGAAATAAATAAAATAGATAAGATAAAAATGTATTTAACACTTGTACTTTGAAACCAGCTTTCAAAAGTTGGAATTAGGATTAAGGTTAGGGTTACGATATGTGTAATTGAATGGTCAAAAGTTTATTTTTTCAGTTGAAAACAATCACATCAACATATGTTGAACTACTGTATTATACTACTACTATAACAGTAACTTATCGTCACCTTGGAATTATAAGGTTATATCGGTGTTCTGAATGATTTTGAGATATTGAGCTTCAAAGTTTTTGCATTCCATAGCAAACAGTGTGTGTAACATTAGTTTTTTTAAATAAAAAGTCTTCAAATGTAAACAACTTATAAAAAAAACATCCCATAATGTAAATAAGTTGTCATTTAATAAGAATATGTCAATAACTCAATTTTGACAAAAATGTCAGATAGAACCTTATAATTTTAAGGTGACGTTATGTGTTAATACTCTAATGGGCATTAGATGAATTAGTTGCAATAGAATTCCTAAATGAGCCAATGTTCATTTCCTTGACAAATAATTTCCATATTTTTCATCTACTAACATTTTCACTAATGAAAACTATACAAAAGTTAAATACAAATCAAAGGAAACTGTTACATTGAAGAGGATTAGACTAATTTAGATAAAAATTGAAGGTCAGTATTTTAAATTTTTGTGTTTTCATTCATTCATTTTCCTTCTGCTTAGTCCGTTTATTCATCAGGGGTCACCACAGCGGAATACATACACTATGCCCAATTTAGTTTATCCAGTTCACCTAGACTGCATGTGTTTGGACTGTGGGGGAAACCGGAGCACCCAGAGAAAATTCTCGCTAACACGGGGAGAACAACTTCACACAGAAACGCCAACTGACCCAGCCGGGGCTCAAACCAGCAACTTTCTTGCTATGAGGCGACAGTGCTAACCCCTGAGCCACTGTGTCACCTTTTTTTGTATTTTTAAATTATTCATTATTGTATTTATCATTATTTTACTTTCTTATGTATATTGTAACTTCTATTGTAAATGTTTGTTGGACTAAATTCGTAAGTCAATCAGATTTGAATATTGAAAAAACTAATTTAATACAAATCGTACTGGCTAAATACAACAGAATGTCTAAATGGAGCCATGAAAAAAGTTACTTTTGCTGAAAGAATAGTGATCTTTTAGCGATATTCTGCAGTGTGTTGTTATTTGTTAGCTGGTTTTATGCGTTTTAAATTGACGCAATCTGGCAAAAATATCAGGGTAAACAAATGGCATGATATAAGGCCAGAGCTATTGATTAACCAACCATGACAAAATTTTTTGCTTCTGTCAGTTTCATTCTCATGTTACCTATTTTTTCTTAGGGGAAGTCATCTGCGAGCCTCCCAACAACAAACTGGATAAGTTCATTGGGACTCTCTACTGGAAGGATAACAAGTATCCGCTGGACAACGAGAAAATGCTCCTGAGGGGATGTGTGCTCCGTAACACTGAATGGTGTTTTGGCTTGGTTATCTTCGCCGGTACAATATTCCTCCATTAAACTGTCCAGGCATTTTCACAGGACATTGATTAGCTACTTTGAGTAGACGCAAACAATGCCTTGTTCTCTTTAAAAGGGACCTATTATGCAAAAATGATTTTATAAGTGGTTTAAGTACAGTTGTGTGGTAACAGTGTGAAAACAGTCAGCATCTTATGGTGAAAATGTCTGCAGAAACTTTGACATTCTCTCTTTAAACGTGTCATCAGAAGGGGAAAGCCCCGCCCATTAGTGACCATCTCTCCCTCATTAGCATAAACAGCCCTAAGCAAGAAGCAGCCGTCCGCCATTAGAGTTTTGAATCTGCCACTATGCTGACACATAGGCGTTTATAGCCCCACCCCTTTTGAAAAGAAGCCTGGGAGAACAATCTCATTTAAATTTAAAGCGACAGTCATCAACATGTCACAATTTGGATCTAAGCCTAAAAGGGGGCAGTTTCAGAGAGTTATATTTGTAAGTTCGTTTGAGCTTAAAACTTCACACACAGACTCTAGAGACATCAGAGGCTTACTTTACATCTTGTAAAAAGAGGTATAATAGGTCCCCTTTAAATAATACACTCCATTATCTGTGCTGAGATGAGGAGATGTTCTCTGCTTCTCCGTCAGGACTCCAAACCAAGCTGATGCAAAACTGTGGGAGGACAAAGTTCAAAAGGACCAGCATCGATAAACTGATGAACACCTTAGTGCTGTGGGTGAGTGTGTTTTACGGCATGCTGGGACTGATTGACGTGTGGCGTCTCACTTAGTCATGCTGGCAGCCTTTCAAAAACGCAGTTCGTTTTGTTATTCGGCAGCGCCTGACATGTGTTGACGCTTTCTTATTAGGCTATTTTACTCACTCTCATGTCGTTCCTATCCCCTAATGATGCGTTCACACCAGATGAAGATGAAGCGTCAAGCACGAGTGATTTACATGTTAAGTCAAAGCAAAGACGCGAATAGACATCCTGCGGTGCTACTGAAGTGAAACGCTTGAGTTGAAAAATCTGAACTTTAGCGGACATTCGCGGCATGTTAACCAATCAGGTGCTTGCTCTTAGGGGAGTGATTATGACATAGCACCTGTTGTTGGTGTCCCGAGGAGAAATCCTCATGCCGACATGGGAGAACAGCTCATCACACTGGGCTTAGCTCAGTCAGAAGCACTGCTGAAAGCTTTCATCATAGTTTCTGGAGGAGTTGATGAACTCACAGATCTGGGTGCACCTCTGAAAGGATCTAGTGGACTCGGTGCCGAATGAATCTATGCTGTTTTTAAGTCTTCTTAAATCACATAAAGCACAGCTACTCTCTCAATAAAATCCATGTTAGCCATATTAGCAACAAAACTGGAGTCACCGAGCAGACAGGTGCCCCACCCATGACACAAGTCCGCGTCTTAGTGATGCACGGATGGCGGTTATATCCGCGGGTGCTCCGGATAATCTGCTGGTCGGGCTGGTCGGGTAATAAAAAAAATACATTATGATTAATTGCGGGTGGGTCGCGGCTCATAGCAGTTGACCAACAAAAAAGCAAAGAGTGGACTTCGCAGAATGTAAAGATGAGACGCCCAATACAATGGATGAAGTGCAAGAGTACTGTGCAAACTTTCAGTCAGAGGAGTCATCAGAGGAAAATCTGCTATCGTTCTGGAAGAAACAAGATCACTTATTTACACGACTGCAGCAGCTTGCAAGGAGAAGTTTGTAGATTTCTGCAACAAGTGTTGCAAGCAAACGCTCATTTAGTGCAGCTGGCCGTGTTTTGGAGGCGAGGCGGAATCACCTGAATCCAAGCACAGTAGATGCTATTCTGTTGCTGCACAGTGCAAAGAAAAAGGCCAAGTAAACATAACATAGCTGCTGTTTAGGCTGAAGTGACACCGTTTTTGTTATCTTTTTCCTGTATATGTAAAAGCTGAATCTGCTGTTAATAACGAATGATCCACAGTGACCTATCATCATGCTTAAAACAAAGAATTAGAATTATTAGTGTCGATCTGGTGCGGGTCGGGTGAGGATATATATAACAGATAAAATAATATGTGCGTGCGGGTGGATGATTGGAATGAAGGAGCTCATTCGGGTAACATTTCAGCTGATCTGCGCATCTCTACCACGTCTATTGTGAAGTGAATTTCACACAAGAATGAAGCAAATTAGATGCACAAGTGAAGCGAGTGAAATCAAAATGTCCACACATCTATTTACGCTCGAATAGTGCGATTTATTCACAATTCCAAAAACATTGCGACCATTTTTGCAATATTTCCTGCATATACATTTTTAAAAATATCCATAAATTAGCTGTTTTTCTCTATTTTGTGATTCATGCTTTTATTTTTTTTTGTTTTCCCCATTTATTTATTTATGCAAACCTCAGTCATGTCACCCTGCAGCCCAAGACCGGTTACTCACTGAAGCTTAGCAGGGCTGAGCCTGGTCAGTACCTGGATGGGAAGGTTGCTTCCCTCAACTAGGTTGCTGTTGGAAGTGGTGTTAGAGAGGCCAGCAGGACTCAGGACTTTGTTAGTCCTAACACCCCAGTATGGTGAAGGGGATGCTATACTGTCAGTGAGCGCCGTTTTTCAGATGAGACGTTAAACTGAGGTCCTGACTCTCTGTGGTCATTAAAAATCCCATAGCAATTCTCATAAAAAGTAGGGGTGTAACCCTGGTGTATTGGTCAAATTTCTTCCACCCTTACCCATCATGGCCTCCCAATTATCCCCATCCACTGAATTGGCTCTATCACTGTCTCTCCACTCCACCTATAGCTGGTGTGTGCCGTTGTCCTGTGGCTGCCTCATCCAAGTGGATGCTGCACACTGGTGGTGGTGAAAAGAGACTTCCTCATGATTGTGAAGTGCTTTGGGTGTATGGCCTTACACAATAAATGTGCTATATAAATACACATTACAATACATTTTGAATTGCATTATGGGACCTTGATTTTTCGTCCAACAGCTTTTAACCTTGAAAAGTTCAAAAAAAGGACTTTGATAAACATTTTTAATAGTTTAACGTGATATATTGTATGAGTTGGTGTTGTATATTATGGTAAAAATAACTTGTGATAAACTGACAGTACATATTTCTGTTATTTTACAGACTTCTTTATATATTTTTTATTTATATTATTACTACTAAAATGTCAGTAGACATCATGGTGGCGCAGTGGGTTGCACAATTGCCTTACAGCAATAAGGTCGCTGGTTCGAGCGTCGGCTGGGTCAGTTGTCATTTCTATGTGGAGTTTGCATGTTCACCTTGTGTTCTTGTGGGTTTCCTCCGGGTGCAAGTCCAAAGACATGCATTATAGGTGAATTGGGATTAGCTAAATTGTTCGTAGTGTATGTGTGTGAATAAGTGTGTATGGATGTTTCCCAGCAATGGGTTGCAGCTGGAAGGGCATCCGTTGCATAAAACATATGCTGGATAAGTTGGCGGTTCATTCCGCTGTGGCGAACACGGATTAATAAAGGGACTAAGCCGAAAAGAAAATGAATCAATGAATGAAAATGTCAGTAAAAGTCACTTCATAAAACTGTAAAGTCGAATTTTCAACATCAAAAGTCAACAGAGCAGAGATCAACATCCCATAATGCACTTCACAACTGTAAATAAACACTTGGGAATCACAAAATACAGAAACTGCTAATTAACAGATCTTTTTTTACAATGTATGTTATATATGTGAAATTCTCTTATGTCATGTATGTAATTTGCATATTCTTTTTTTTTTTTGGGAGAATATGTACAATTACAGCATATTTGCAAATATATAAATATCCTCTACATTTTACTTATGCAAATAAAATTAAAACAAAATATTTCCTTCTATAATTATCGAGTATAAGTAATTATATTACACTTACATGTATAAATATTATTCCTTGGTCAACTTAGTAATTTGCATATTCTTCCATGGATCAGATTTCTATACAGCTGCCTTCATGCAGAATTGTCACAAAAAATACTAAATGCTGTAAGTTTGTGCAGAAATGAAAGGATGTAATCGGTAAAGGGTTTTGCAGAAATGATTGCAAGACTTTTCGGCTTCGAAACTTGACAGACAGCTATGTTACAAACTACATCAAAAAGTAATATCCACTAATAAGCCACTTCATGAAGACCAAAAGCCTTTAATGTGATGATATATTTGTTGTTTTTCCAGATCTTTGGCTTTCTGATCTGTATGGGGATCATCCTGGCCATTGGAAACACTATTTGGGAGCAGAGTGTCGGCAGTGACTTCTGGGCATATCTTCAGTGGAAGGAACTGACAGTCAATGCCGTCTTCTCTGGCTTTCTGACCTTCTGGTCCTACATTATCATTCTTAACACGGTTGTGCCCATATCACTGTATGTTAGGTAGGTCAAATCATACAGTATCAGAACCCAATTTCACATCGAATATTAAGTGGAGCTATAGCTTTGAGTGTAAGTGCTCTGACTTAAAGCATGGTGGCACTTCAGACGACCCATGACCCTCAATTCCAAGTCTTATTCAATTATAATTTTATATAGTATTGTCTTCATTTTCTAATTATGATTTAGATGAATTTTTATCTTATACTTACGTATCTGATTGCATTACAGCGTAGAGGTTTTGCGGCTGGGCCATAGTTACTTCATAAACTGGGACAGACGAATGTACTACGGCCGCAAGGACACTCCTGCTGAGGCGCGGACCACCACCCTCAATGAGGAGCTGGGGCAAGTGGAGTTCATCTTCTCCGACAAAACCGGCACTCTCACCCAGAACATCATGGTGTTTAATAAGTGCTCCATCAATGGGAAGACCTATGGTATGCTTCCACCATTCCTGACACACTTACTGCACGTTCACACGAAAGCGGCAGGAGCGTCAAAGTAGCCGGAAGTCATTCATTTTCAATGGGAACCAGCGGCGATAAGCGGCGAGGTGCAGCGCGGCGCGTCTTCGCCGGTGTGGGCGTCGAGGAGAGTTGAAATAAAGTCAACTTTATGGTAATGACCTATGATGCGGTTCGGCGGCAAGCAATCAGAATGTAGAAGTCCACTGCTTGAGAGGAGTCCAGAGAGCACAGTCTTGTGAACTTTGGTTCTGACCACAGTTGTTCCCAATGGTTTTAATATTACGCGCTCGCCGCCGGAGCTGAAGGCAGACTGCATCATCGCCAGGGCTGCCAGAGCGACCTTTGACGCTCTCGCTGCTTTCGGTGTGAACGTACAGTTAGGGTGTACTCACACTAGGCACGGTTGTCTTGAATCATGCCCAGGCGCAATTATTCCCCCTCCCCTCTTCCCCTTGGCCTGCATTCACATTGCATTTTTTGCCTTCCGAGCCCGAGCACGCATCGATGATGCGACTGTTCAGTAAACAGAAGAGAAGCGCTCTCGTTCAGTACAGTGGCGATTGCTTTAGTTATATTGTTTTGTGTTGTTTTAAGTTGTTTGATATGCAGGTGACACTGTCAAATTTTTTATGAACAGATCCACCACTTTTGACGTTAATAAATGTTCATTAAACAGACCCCCTAGTTTTTCACGATTGTTTTAAAAATGACTGATTTTGTGGTGGTAATTCCCAGACATTTGCTGACAATTTTGCGATAAAAAATGTATATTTATTAGAGCTGCACGATTAATTGAAAAAAGATCGCAATCTCGATTCGACCCCCTAGACCAGGAGTGTGTCCAAACTCGGTCCTGGAGGGCCGGTCTCCTGCTGAGTTTAGCTCCAACTTGCTTTAACACACCTGCCAGGAAGTTTTCAGTATATCTAGTAAGAGCTTGATTGCCTGGTTCAGGTGTGTTTGATTAGGGTTGGAGCTTAACTATCCAAGACACCGGCCCTCCAGGACTAAGTTTGGACACCCCTGCCCTAGACGATCTTAATCCAGCAATTCTACGATTCTGCCAATCATATTTTCAAGTTTTGGAGAGAAGCAAAGGCAGCCGCACAAGTCTTTACATTGTTTTACATACATTGCTCAGCAATGTGGACACCTCCATATGGTGTTGAAAGAGTCACATACTGTATTTAAGATATAATTCACCCCAAATTGTAATTTCTGTCTTCATGTAATGATGTATTCGCGGCTGCAAAATCACGCGTGACATGACCTGCACAGAGAGGTCAGGTGCATGCCTGTGAATAAAGTCTATTTTAGTGAACAGAACCTGCATAGGTTGTGAATAACATGTAACGTTAACAAAGTTATAAATAACATTCAGTTTGTGGCGCAGAGTGATCGTTTGGGAGTCGCGCGGGAAGTATGAACCGCACTTAGCAGTAAAAAAGGAAATCGAAAGCCTTTCAAAAAGCCATCATTGAAATAATCATATCGCATTTTAGTTATGATTGCAACAAGCATTTAATATATTTTTCTTTCATAGCGAACACAGAGTGTTGTGCATGAGAATAAATGTTTAACAGTGTCAGTATAACTACTCTAGCCTATATGATGTTGAATATAATGCAAGAGGGACAAATGACAAATATCTCATTTTACCAGTAGAAAAAAATGGTCTAATAATGTTGTCAATGACAAATTGCAAGCATATGTCTCAAACACAATAATTCAACAACAGAATTATGAACAGTTGTATTCTGATGTCGTCACTTTACTGTGCATTAATGACCAGGACATATTTAAAGTCTGTTCAAGTCCATCATTTAACGTCTATTCAAAATGTAGCATTTTAACCAACAGCAGAGCTACACATAATATTATTATTGTTTTTTACCATATGTTTGAGAAATAATAATAATAATATTAATCTTTATTTTATATCAATATAATTGTGAGAAAATCGTGATCTTTATTTTAAGCAAAAAAATTGTGATTCTCATTTTAGCCATGGTAAATAATAAATATATTATTTACCATATTAGGTAGCCTACTATGTTAGGTGTGCTGACACAAATCATAAAAATAAAGCTTCTTTATTTTGGTCTTTTGTCAAGACAAGATCTAAAAAGGATCTGAAATGATAGGGATTAAGCCAAAAGAAGGTTGTACAACTCTTATGTTTATCAACGATCCTACTTTCACTCAGATTTCACTCCCCGGAGCATCAGACATGATGTACCTCACTCGGGACATGCGTTAGGGATTCCCCTACTATAATAAACCAATGGCAGAAAAGCGTTTTCTCTTGTTAACTGCAGTAAAAGAGTGAAATGAAAACATTTATCGATTTTACACACACCATAATAGCAGCTTTACATGTAAAGCGCAAATAAAATCCTTAAATTCAGTCGTTATCCTTAAAGCAATCTCCATCATTGTAAGCTGCTTGCTTGTCTGTCTGTTCCATTGCTCCGATTTGTTTGCTCCAACTTTCTTTTGCAGTCTGAAGCGCGTCAAATGCACAAAACGACCAATTCATGCCACAGGATGTCTAATAGTCCAATCTTTGCATTGACTTCACATGTAAATCACTCGCGCTTCATCCACGTCTGCTTACTGCACGGGCTGCAAAACAATTCCGCCCACTTCTATTTGGATTGTGAGGGCACAGGAGAGACGTCATTTTTCAAGAGACACTTAAATACATCACATGCACTGCGTATGCAACGTCTGTAAGTCACGTAGAACAATAAATTGCTAACTGATTATATGGTTTGGAATTGGATGTTTTATGAGATTATTTACATTTTTTGTGATTTATTTTGAGCAGGATCGAGAAAATTTTCGACTTTTTGTTAATTTTTGCGTTGAATTCAGTGATCGCAGAATCGCGAAAAACTAGGGGGTCTGATTAAAATCATAGTGCTGCAGGTATTAGGAGGTTTACTGAAGGTGGCAGCTGTCGTGCAGCAAGGGGTTTGAATCTTTAAAAAAGTATGACAGTTTGTGATCATTGAAAAGTAAGAATGATTAATAAATCCATTTAAAAACAGTCCCTTAAATGTCACGTTGCGTCTTCAATTTCATGCTCAGGCATGCTTTGCACTCACTACAAGCGTACTGTGCCAAAACCAAACCGAACCACACTCTAGCACACCTCCTTCAACCGGGCCAGGGCCGGCCAACTGAACTGCACCTGGCCTGATTTGGAGCACTCACACTTGTCAAACAAACTGGGAAATGGCAGTCAAACATGCCTGTGCACAGTTCGGCTAGCCTATTGTGAGTTTACCCTTACTGTATATCAGGAGTGTCCAAACTCGGTCTAAGAGGGCCAGTGTCCTGCAGAGTTAAGCTCCAATTTGTCTCACATCTGCAAGGATGTTTCTAGAAAGTCTTGTAAGAGCTTGATTAGCTAGCCCAGGTGTCTGATTTGGGTTCGAACTAAACTTTGCAGTACACCGACTCTCCAGGACCGAATTTGGACACCCCTGCTGTCAAAACACTTGTTGATTTTTTTTTTTATTGATGGCTGTTATTTTGTTGTCTAGGCGATGTTTACGATGAGTTTGGGCATAAAGTGGATATTACAGAGGTAATGGAAGCAACTGTTTATTTAATATATATATATTTATAAAGCTCATTTAACTAGTGTTTAATTGTTTTAACCATTTTTAAATCCATTCAGCCAATCTCCTGGTCTGGTGGGATTACTTTTAGCTTAGCTTAGCATAGATTATTGAATCGCATTAGACCATTAGCGTTTCGCTCAAAAAAATTTAAAGAGAGTTTTGATCATGTTCCTATTTAAAACTCGACACTTCTTTAGTTACATCAGGTACTAATACTGATGTAAAATGAAAAGTGGTTATTTTTTAGGCCAATATGGCTAGTAACTATACTCGCATTCCAGCTGCAGCCATGGTACAGCAGGAAAGTTCCTTGATTATGATGTCAGAATGAGGCTATAGTATAGAAAATATCAACACTTTATTTTCCGTACAGAAGAGTCAAGCTTTAAATAGGAAAACTATTTTTTTTATAGATTTTTGATGGAAATGTTAATGATCTAATCCAATTCAGTTATTTGTGCTAAGCTAAGCTATAAGTGATCAGCTGAATAAAAAAATGGTAAAACTTAACTGTTGAACACAACACAGGCTCATTCTGAAAATGTCCCCCTATATACATTTCTAATGACCGTGAATTATGTAGTTAGAGGAACGTATGGCTGCATTTCGTCATTAAGGAAGGGAGATCGGGTCAATCGGTGCTTTTGAAAACACTGACGGTTGGGTTTAGGGAAGGGAGATTGGGTCAATCTGTGCTTTTGAAAACACTTGCGGTTGGGTTTA
>CAIGQZ010033189.1:2619056-2630749 GCA_903798205.1 Danio tinwini
ATCTGTGCTTTTGAAAACACTATCGATTGGGTTTAGGGAAGGGAGATTGGGTCAATCTGTGCTTTTCAAAACACTATCGGTTGGGTTTAGGAAAGGAAGATCAGGTTAATGTGTGGTTTTGAAAACACTATCGGTTGGGTTTAGGGAAGGGGGGATCGGGTCAATCTGTGCTTTTGAAAACACTATCGGTTGGGTTTAGGGATAGGCGTGGGTGGGGAAATCGGTTGGTCTGTCATTTAGTCAGTCAGTCAGTCGAAAGTGGCCTCTAGTGGATTTACGCGAGAAAAACAGGTGTGAATGGCACTCACTAGAAATTTGAGATCTAAAAAAGTGTACACAGTGACCTCTGGCAGATTCGCAAAAACAAAAACTGCATATCTCCTTAGTCGTATTTCACGCTGTCCAGACACATATGCAGGGGTACGTATCAATAATGAGCTTGGGTTGGATTTATGCTAAGCTAAGGTAAAAGTGCTCCCACCAGACCTGTAGATCGGCTGAATGGATAAAAAAATGGTAAGAATCAACTGTTTAACACTAGGTGAGTTGTAAAATGAGTTGTAAAAAGTGTTTATACTTTATTCAAATGCTGCTTTGTCCATACTGATGAAATATTTGGCAATCACTTTTGTCTCTGACTCTCATAGAAAACACCATGTGTGGATTTCTCCTTTAATCCACTGATGGACAGGAAGTTCCGTTTCCATGACAGCAGCTTGGTGGAGGCCATCAAGCTGGAAGAGCCCCTGGTGCAGGAATTCTTCCGTCTGTTAGCGCTCTGCCACACCGTCATGCCAGAAGAGAGAAACGAGGGTAATTGGAGAATGAACACCAATAACATCTTCATATTCAGTTAGCATTTCTCAGAGGAAACTGATCAGAATCAATTGTTGAAGGTGAGCTGGTGTATCAGGCACAGTCTCCGGATGAAGGAGCCCTGGTTACTGCGGCTCGCAACTTTGGCTTTGTATTTCGATCCAGAACTCCGGAGACCATCACTTTATATGAGATGGGACAGGCGGTCACTTATCAGCTACTGGCCATCTTAGACTTCAGCAATGTTCGGAAGAGAATGAGCGTTATTGGTAGGTTCTGACTTCTTTTATTTAATTTTTTACTGATTAGTTATTATGGGATATTTTTCTAGAAAAGTTTCATGGTGTAAAGTATGGGATATTTACATATGACGGTTTCATGGTGTAACTAAGTCTGTAGATAAGGAAAGAAGGATGCAGGAACTGACTCAAAATAACCATTCATTCATTCATTTTCCTTGGGCTTAGTTCCTTTTTTTTCATCAGGTGTCGCCACAGCAGAATGAACCGCCAACTTATCCAGCATATGTTTTACACAGCGGATGCCTTTTCAGCTGCAACCCAGTACTGGGAAACACCCATACACACTCATTCACACACATACACTATGGTCAATTTAGTTTATTCAATTCACCTATAGCGCATGTTTTTGGACTGTGAGGGAAACCAAAGCACTTGGATTAAACCCACACCAACATGGATAGAACATGCAAACTGACCCAGCCAGGACTCAAGCCAGCAACCTTCTTGCTGTGTGGTGACAGTCCTAACCACTGTCACCATGTCGCCAGCTCAATTTGACCAAAAATGTATAATCAGAATAAGAGGTAGCCCCTCACAGGCAAATAATGCGTACAAAATATCCCTCCACTTTCATCACTCTTTCCGATATCCTTTTTAAAACTGGTGGGATGTGCAAGAGTTTCTCATTATGATTCTCTACATCGTTCACAAGTCATGTAGTGTGAACGGCAACCTGATTTCACCAAGTAGGACACGTTGATGGATTAACATCTATGTTGATCCTGGAACAACATTCCAATCAGCCAATCAGAATTAAGGGATATGTTTACCATTTAAGCTAAGTTTAGGCTTACGGTTTATGCACTTCTACACTACCTGACAAAACTCTTGTCGTTGATCCCAGTTGTAAGAGCAACAAATAATAACTTGACTTCTAGTTGATCTTTTGGAAAAGTGGCAGAAGGTTAATTTTTCTGATGAATCATCTGTTGAACTGCATCCCAATGATCACATATACTGCAGGAGACCTACTGGAACCCGCATGGACCCAAGATTCTCACAGAAATCAGTCGAGTTTGGTGAAGGAAAAATCATGGTTTGGGGTTACATTCAGTATGAGCATGTCTGGGGTAAGATGAAGGAGGCAGCATTGAAGATGAATCCAAAGAATCTTAATGAACTCTGGGAGTCCTGCAAGAACGCTTTCTTTGCCATTCCAGATGACTTTATTAATAAGTGATTTGAGTCATTGTAGAGATGTTTGGATGCAGTCCTCCAAGCTCATGATGGAGTCAGACACAATATTTATTCTGTAGCATGACTTTATATTCTATACTGGACATTATTTCTGTTAACTGACAAGACTTTAGTCTAAGCAAAGTCAGACCTTACTGTCCTAATTAAATAATTAAAAATCAAGGCATGATCATATTTTATTTTGGTAAAACAAGCGTAATCTAGAGGCCTTTGCCTTTCATATAAGCCACTTCTGATAACAAATGATCAACTAGAAGTGACCAGAGGTGACAAGACTTTTGTCAGGTAGTGTACATGATTGTTATCCAACTATTATTCCCCTCTGATTTTGGAAATAATTTACAGTTATGGTTGGGTTTAGGGGTAGGGACTAGGTAGGGATTACATTTTCGAACATTCGAACATTTTCGAATCCAGGATCGCATCGTCCTTGGGAGATTTTGGTAAGGGTTGGAGCTGAACTCTGCAAGAAGGTATATCTCCTGGAACAGGATTGAGCATCCCTTCTTTACCTCTATTGTCATCATTGCTTCATTTATCCTACTTGAGCTCCTCCACGAAAGTCGAGACCAATGTGGCACTAATTACCACTAGCCATCGGCCTCATTATGATGGCTCTCATCTCTCAGCACTGCTTGCCACATGCCTTATAACATTTTTATCTAATCAGTCTCACAATCTAGTCTCCTCATACATTTAATACTTCACAAAAGCTGAAATCCTCCTTGACATACTTCTTACCATGGGTCTGTATGCATAATTCATCCATTCACGTAAAGGAATCAATAGCTGGATGGTCTGTTGAAGATGTTTTATTGTGTACTTAGACATTTATAAGCAGCACTCTCATTTCCTGTCTGTTCCGCAGTGAGGAACCCAAAGGGGCAGTTAAAGCTTTACTCAAAAGGAGCCGACACAATACTCTTCGACAGGCTGGACCCGTCTAATGAAGAGCTCATGTTTACTACCTCAGAGCACCTTAATGTAAGTCACCACAGCTAAACTACTAACTAAAATGTACCAAAGTGTACCATGGAATTAGTGTTTTTGGCGGCTTGGCACAATGGTAATTGGAAATGGTCTGATTTATTGGGGATAATCATGTTTTGAGAAATTTACTGCTTGGTTGTGCACTCTGATGCTAAATGCAGTACCATGGTAAAATCTCGTTGTTGGGCATATACCAGGGCTATTCAATTGGCGGCCCGCAGGCCGAACCTGGCCCCAGAGGCAATTTGTTCCGGCACTCCAAATAGTGTGACCAAGACATCAAAAATAAATTGAGTTCAGTCGAAAAACGGCCGCTATTGTTACAAAGTGACGCGCGCCTGTTTTATACAGCACGAGCTGTAGAAGCTGCGCAGAGCGCGAGTCACCTGATATTAAGGGAGTGGTGCGGGCAGCCGAAAATATTTGGATATGTTTGTAGAAAAGGCCTTTTGTACTATGCATTGATATTATCAATAGGGATGCAACGATTAGCTGATTTCACTATTAACTGCGCATTAATTCGTCACAATTAATCGTAAAGGCGTCTCTAAGCCGCATTTCTGTTGCACGGAACAAAACGAAAATGCTGCAATTAAATGCCAAGTTGCCAACTGTGCCCTAGTTTAAAGTTACAAGTATGTACACTGAGGCTAATACGCTCGCACACCAGATTAATTATAGCAGCAGCCGTTCCTATATCACGTCTTTTCCGCTTGCAAGTTTGTTATTTCTAATGTAAGAATATATGACATGCGTGCACAAGCGGAGCAACGCGCTTGCGTCAATCATTTTATTTATTATTAAAATGATTATGTATGCATGAACGCAGATGGCAACAACAGTTCATCAAAATAGCTTACCTAATATAAAGCTTGAATTTACATTAGACGTGATAACCGTGAGACCATGATTATTCTTTAGACTATATAATCGTAGAACCAAAATCTATAATTGTTGCATCCATAATTGTTATGCAGTTAAAAAAATAACATATGAATGTGTCTGAATGTAGAAGAAGCCTACTTCAGCAATGCACTGCTTTTGTTGTGCTCTGAAATACATTTGAATGTTTGTAAAAAAAAAAAGCAAAAGTCTATTGTACAATGCACTGATATTATGCAGTTTCAAAATACAATATATTAATATTTTAATGTAGAAAAAGTCAATGTGAGTGTCTTAAGGAGCAAAAATACAACATATGGGCTCTTATATTGCTGTTGTGTCATCATTCATATAGCAAGTCATATCTCTCCGGCCCTTCGTTTGGGATGCTTTTTATGAACCGGCCCCTATGACAAACTAATTGAATAGCCCTGGCATGTACCATTATACTGTAGTACTTTGGATGTGTTACAATAAGATAAGTGTTTCCCAACCCTGTTCCTGGAGGCACACCAACAGTACATGTTTTGGAGGCCTCCCTTATCAGACCCATTCATTTCAGGTTTTGGAGTCTCTTCTAATGTTCTGATGATTCAGGTGTGATTAATTCAACTGAAGCTCATTTTGTTAATGTCCCCCTATAAACATTTCTGGAGCACACGAATAATGTAGCCAGAGCTACATATGGCGGCATTTCATCTTTAAACAAACGCTACGGGGCAGTATGAACCCCGTTCCTTTTTGCGATTATCAGCTCAACTTTTTCGCTGGACGACTTTTTCACGGTTACCAGTTTGTCAAGTTGCTTGCCGCGTAAGTCGGTGGACTTGAGACGTAGAGCAGAGTTGACTGTGACGACTGAGTTCTAGTCCAGCGAAGAACGGTTCCAGAATATAGGTAAGACAAAAACAAAAGCCAAAAAAATTAAAATAAACAAGTAAATAACAGGGTAAGAATGTAGTCAAATCTGAAAGCGTGGTAAAAAAACAGGCTGCCATGAGGGCTTTTCTATTTCTGGATTGCTTTTGAAAACACTATCGGTTGGGTTTAGGGAAGGGTGGGGGATCGGTCTGTCGGTTGGTCAGTCAGTCGACAGCTGCCTCTGGTGGATTTACGCGAGAACAGCAAGCACAAATGGCAGTCGCAAGAAAAATGTAAGATTTCAAAAAGCGTGCACAGCGACCTCTGGTGGATTCGCGAAAACAAAGACTGCTATAGACGTAGCTCCTGGGACGTATTTGGCTCCAGATGTGTGTATATCAGAATGAGCCTGGGTTGGTTTAATTACAGTAGGAAGAGGTTGAAAATGTGTACTGTTGGTGTGCCTTCAGGAACAGGGTTGGGAAACACTCCAATAAGACAATGTTTGGGGTATGTACTATGGTTTTAACTAGGGTTGTAATGCTGTGTTCACACCAGACGCGGCATGTGTGAATAAATCGAACTATTTACGTGTAAATAGACGCGTGAACATTTCGAGTTTACTTACTTAATTCACGCGTCAAATTCACTTCACAATAGACGTGGATATGTGTCATGGGCGGAGCTTCTGTCTGCCCGATGACTCTAGCTTGGTTGCTAAATGGCTAACATGGATTTTACTGAGATAGAAGCTGTGCTTCATGTGCTTTAGGAAGGCTGAAAAACAGTGTTGATTTGTTAGGCGCTGTGTCTGAGTCCACTAGATCCTTTTCAGAGGTGCACCCAGCTCTATGAATTCATCATCAGAAACTATACCTGGATGATGGAGGCTTTCAGCGGTGCTTCAGACTGAGCCGAGCCCAGTTTGATGAGCTGTTGTCCGTTTTTCCTTTAGGACACCAACAACATGCACCACGTCATAATCACGCCCCTACAAGAGCAAGCTCATGATTGGTTAATGCAGCGTAAATGTCTGCTGAAGTTCAATATTTCCAACTCAAGCGGTTTGTGCAATACGCCGCTTCATTTGCAAGAATCCCGTCATTCTCGCTGCCTCATTCGCACGAATCACACCACAGGATAAATGTGTATTCGCATCTTTGCATTGACTTGACATGTAAATCACTCGCGCTTTCATCCGTGTCTGGTGTGAATGCACCATAACAGAACTAAAATGTCAGTATTTGGTATCAAATACCAGTAAAAATACACGGATCAATGTACCAATTTCAGTACCAAATCAAAACTACAAACATATCAATTGAAAAACACAATATTTTTATTTAAGTATTAATTTATTATAAAGTTTAACAACATTTAAGAGAGATCACGATAATAAAAAAGAAGCTATATAAAATACAGTTAATTATAGTACCATGTAATTATAGACCATGCTTTGAGGCATTTACCATAGTAATATGATGGCTTTTGGGTATCTACTTTTATAATATATGGATGTTGTATCATGGTAAAACAAAGTCGTTGGAAGTTCATTATGATACCATGTAATTTGGACACACTACCAAGGTAAAATCATGGTAATTGACTATGATAATACCATGTTTTTGCTTGCTATATTTTTGAGGTTAATACAAGCTAATGAGGCTTAATATCATGGCACAATCTTTACCTTTAAAGGGCACCTATGGGGAAAAATCTACTTTTCAAGCTGTTTGGACAGACATATGTGTAGGTATAGTGTATAGACCGTCATATTGGGGTGATATTAACACACTCAGTGCTTTTTTTTTCAATTTAACAACATAAAAACGGTGGACCAATTGGAGCGGTTTTGAGATCGACCGCAACTTGACGTAGGAGTGCGGTCCCCCCGCCCACCAATATTGATTGACAGGTGGCCATTACCATCTCCTCAGTATGTTGTTTCACGTCCACCATTTTCAGCCTGTGAGTCAAAGCGACGTCACCAAAGAAACACCCTTGCTCTATTTTTAGATGTAAGGCTCATTGGGCTCAACATTCACCACGTTATTGCTCTCCTTGCCGCCAGTGTTTGTAAGTTTTGGTGTGTTTGCATACATGTGTACTTTTCATTGTGTCTTCCTTAAACTTCAGCAGTTTGCATTTCCCGCGGTCACAGAAGCTCCCTGTCATCTTAACTAGGTGCAGCTGGAAAGTGCGAGCGCGTTGCCTCACATGCTCGTCCCTCCATTGGAAATAACAAACTAACGACGCGCATCGCCATGCATTTCACGTTGTCGCGGATGAAAGTGACGACTGGGGGGTTCGCTTACTATTCTGCCGCCTAGGTCGCCTCTATGGACGCGCTGGCCCTGCTCAGGACACTGTTCATATTTCTGCCGCGCCACAGAGCGTTATCTGAATAGTTTCATTTTAAATAACAGGCGAATGTGTGCGTCTGGTGTGCCGCGTCATGGCTCTGAGCGGCGCGTCCGGTGTATGACGCCCTTTAGTTATAGCCTCAAGCAGGTCGTACACCAGAAGCGCCGCTCGGCGACAAGCAGCGTCGCGCCACGCAGCGGCATGCATTTCTGAATTCTAAACATAAGTTTCTAACAGGTGACACACCAACGCTGCAAGTGTGTGATACTTTCAACTGTCATGTGCGCGCCGTGTCGCGGTGCATCCGGTGTGTGATGCCCTTCAGTCAAAGTTAATTCAGTGTGCTTTATTAGTCTCGGTGTAGGCTACAAGCTCGGAGCTTTAAACTAGCACACAGTTGGCTGTAAAACTCTACAAAGACACAAATGATTTTGTACTCTCTGCTTGGTTTGTGTCTGAGTCGTACATGTACAGCTGGCTGGTACTCTCACTCATGTTGCTTCTCTCTGTCTGCCTGTCTATTGCAATGCACAAAGCGGGGGAGCTCTTGGCTCCGCCCCCTTGTTAAGTTGGTCGGGAAGTCGAAACAAATTTTCATGCGAAGCAACACGCCCCTAAAACAGCAAACTGTGTACACGCCCCCAAAATGACACTTTTTAACACATCATAATAAAAAAATCTGAATTGTGTTTTGAACTGAACCTAAACTGGCACACTCAGAAGAACCAGAATATTAATATTACATCTTTAAAAAAGGGGTAAAATAGGTGCCCTTTAAAGTCTTACAATTACATTGGAGTGCCATGTAATCATTTAGCATATTAAAAGTATTATGGTATGTGATACTGCTACTTCACATTAGCCTGCTTCATAATTGTAACACATCCAACAACTCAGATCATAAACCCAAGGATATGCATTTCAATCATTTTCATTCTGGGTTTGTCTTCACTCAACGTCTAGAATATTACAGCGGTGAGGAATTGTGACACTCAGAGATGTAGATACCATCCATTTCACTTGACAAATGACACTAAATGCACACTGTGAGTGTCAGAATGGCACAATCACATTCAGATGAGGCTCATTTTCTCTTGAGCTAAAAGCTTGATCTTAGCAGAGACGGCTCTCGTTTTTTTTCTGATTAATTCCATTAAGATTCCTGTAGACTTTTCAGGCAGAAAATACATAAAACACATTTAACGGCTTCAAGCTGTGCGAATAATTAATATCTTCAAGATTCTGATAAGCTCTGATATCTGTTTATTATGAACACCATATGATTTCCCTCTGAAACAAAATATTATCATTAAAAAAACTGCTTAAACCATGATCTATGAACCATAATATGTATTGACCTCCGTGAAGTTGGCACCCCATAAAAACAAATAATCCCCAAAACTATGCCATTCATTTGTGCTACGTTTGTGCTGCAAAACTAAATGTTTGTGCTGGTTTGGAGTCTGAGATAAGTATTATTTTTTTGACTGTGTGACGTCACTTTCCACCCCATGTTGCTCAAATGACATCAAATCAGCACAGGTCGTTTGTGCTGGATTTGTGCTGGTTTGTGCTGTGCAAACAAACACTGTATCTGTTTTTGTTGTTTAGATATAATTAAAATATTTCGGCAGTCATGACGTCACTCTCCACCCCATTATTTCCTCTAAATCACACAAAACTGGTGTCATTCGTTTGTGCTGGATTTGTGCTGGTTTGTGCAGTTAAAACAAACACTTTATTTATTTTCGTTGTTTAAATATAAGCTAAATATTTCAGGAGTCGTGACGTCACTCTCCACCCCATTTCCTCTAAATCACACAAAACTGGTGTCATTCGTTTGTGCCCGATTTGTGCTGGTTTGTGCCGTTAAAACAAACACTTTATCTATTTTCGTTGTTATTTCGTTGTATATTTTAGAATATACATGTGAGGTGGCTGGTGCTCATTATCTATGGTCATTATCTTTAATTCAATATTCAATATTTTAATAATAGAAGCAGCACTAATGAAAGGTTCATAGGTACAATCCAGCACAAATGAAACACAAACAAGACTATTTTGGTAAATATAGAACAACTGAGGTCAAGAGACCTCTGAATGATCTGATATTATTTTTAGGCCTACAAATAATATTTTTTGCAGCACAAACGAGCACAAATTTTGAGTAAACAAAAAGAATATATTCGTGCGCGAATATAAATATCTGATGTTCATTTCCACTGCAGAAACCAGCACATATATCTAACCAAATATTTTGGCTATATCTAAACAATAAAAATAGACAAAGTGTTTATTTTAACGGCATTAAGCAGCACAAATCCAGCACAAACGAATGACACCAGTTTTGTGCGATTTAGAGGAAATAATGGGGTGGAAATGACATCACGGCTCCCAAAGTGTTTTGATTAGGCTATATCTAAACAATAAAAACAGATAAAGTGTTTATTTTAACACCACAAACCAGCACAAATCCAGCACAAAGGAATGACACCAGTTTTGTGCGATTTAGAGGAATTAATGGGGTGGAAATGAAGTCACGACTCCCAGAGTGTTTTGATTAGGCAATATCTAAACAATAAAAACAGATAAAGTGTTTATTTTAACAGCACTACGCAGCACAAATCCAGCACAAACGAATGACACCAGTTTTGTGCAATTTAGAGGAAATAATGGGGTGGAGAGTGACGTCACGACTCCTGAAATATTTTAATTATATCTAAACAACGAAAATAGATAAAGTGTTTATTTTAGCGGCACAAACCAGCACAAATCCAGCACAAACGAATGACGCTAGTTTTGTGCGATTTAGAGGAAATAATGGGGTGGAGAGTGACATCACGGCTCCCGAAATGTTTTGATTAGGCAATATTTAAACAATAAAAATAGGTAAAGTGTTTATTTTAATGGCACAAACCAGCACAAATCCAGCACAAACAATTGACACCAGTTTTGTGTGATTTAGAGGAAATAAGATGAAGAGTGACGTCACGACTCCCAAAATATTTTAATTATATCTAAACAACAAAAACAGATAAAGTGTTTGTTTTAACGACACAAATCGGGCACAAACGAATGACACCAGTTTGGCGTGATTTAGAGGAAATGGGGGGGGGGGGGGGTGACGTCACGACTCCCGAAATATTTAGCTTATATCTAAACAAGGAAAACAGATACAGTGTTTCTTTGAACGGCACAAACCAGCACGAATTGAGCACAAACGACCTGTGTTGATTTAAAGTCATTTGAGCAACATGGGGTGGAAAAATATTATGCTTAATATCTCAGATCCCAAACCAGCACAAACGCTCGTTTTTGTGGCACAAATCAGCACAAACGTAGCACAAACGAATGACATAGTTTTGGGGATTATTTGTTTTTATGGGGTGCCAACTTCACGGAGGTTGCATATTGTCGTGAGTGTTCCTGTTCCTGGAGGCACACCAACAGTTCATATTTTGGATGTCTCCCTTATCTGACCCAGGAGTCTCTTCTTATGTTCTGATGAGTTGATTCTGGTGTGTTTGATTAGGAAGAGGTTGAAAATGTGTACTGTTGGTGTGCCTTTAGGAACCGGGTTGGGAAACACTGGTCTAGAGCTGGAATTGTTGGTCTAAAAGCAGTTGATGGCCTGCACTAATATCACGAGCTGCTGTCCATCATTCATGTCTCATTTACAGCTTTCTGTGGCTCTTCAAAGAGCAATCAGACTGATGTCATAGGAGAAGCTATGCTAACGGGATAAAAATAGCATGCTTTTAGAAGCTTGTGGATAACGTTAGCAAACAGGCAGATGCTTTCATTGGTCAGATTGTTGTGCTCCTTGTTTTCGCTGAAGGAATATTTACTGCAGTGTAATTGACTGAAGTTTCATCTTTCACACTGAGAGATAAATATATCGCTCTGCTAAATGGATGTGTGTGGCAGGAGTTCGCCGGGGAGGGTCTGAGAACATTAGCGCTGGCCTACAAAGACCTCGACGAAGATGTGTTTGACGAGTGGACGAAGAAGCTGCTGTTCGCCAGCACTGCACTGGACAACAGAGAAGAGAAACTGGGTGTTCTGTATGAAGAAATCGAGCAGGGCATGATGGTAAATCACAGCAGAGCTTTACTTGGCCAGATGTTTTGATTTGATCTTAATAAAGGTGTGAAGTGTATTAAACATCAACAGTTAAATGTGTAATAAATGAAATAATTCCACAGCAAACTTACATAAACAATATCTGTCTGTTTATCTATCTATCTATCTATCTATCTATCTATCTATCTATCTATCTAT